>OVBA01000038.1:0-130930 GCA_900406435.1 Lepidium aucheri | reverse complement strand
TTCTAACGTAGTTTATTGTCTATGGATTTTCAATACAAAAATATTTAGATATACATTTAACCATTTGGCTATATATATATATTTTAAACTAACAATTTTATAATTTTAATAATAAAATAAATTTATAGAATTAATAAAGATTTTCTTGTGAGGGTAAAGAAAATTAAAAATAAAGATTTGTTATGTAATTAATTGTTTACAAATCTTCGACTCTATAGAATTAAATTTCGGTAAACAAATTATAGATTTCTACAATGACTAAATATATATTTTAAAATTAATAGTATAATAAATTTTAATAATAAAATATATTTAGATTATTAATAATTATTAATTTATAAATATTTGGTTGTAATGTAATTTACTGTCTTATAAATTGGTCAAGATTCAGAATAACATATAAACTTAAAGGAATTTTAATGGGCCATATAACGAACAGTAAGAAGCCCAATATATAAGCCCATTAAAAAGTAATACATGCGAGAGTGCTTTGTGCTTAACATAGAAACGAGAAAACCCTTATTAACATCTCTCGAATCTTCAAAATCTTCTTCACAACAAAAACTAATCTCTTCTTCCTCATCTGTGATTTCTAGGGTTTTGTTCTCCTTCTTTGATAATCCCAATTCTATATGTAATGCACAGAAGAAGAACACAAAATCAAATCTTTTGGTAGGTAGCCCGTCTTATTCTGCTTGATTTCGTCTCGCGAATTATGTATTTGATTCTTCGGAGTTTCTGAAATTCCTTTTCTTGTGCCAGTGAATTTGGCAGTTATGTTATTGTTTGTGTAATTGTATTGTTGTTATCTCTTGAGGGCTTACTAAACTCATTGCAATTGAATCAGATGCATTAAGAGATATGTATTCTTCAAGAGGGAGTGGATACGGACAGCAACAGTATGGTTCTCAGTCTGGATATGGTCAGAATGTAAGATCAATTTTATGAATCAAAATCCTTTTCTTGTCTCTTTTTATTGTGTTTAGGCAAATACGGGATATTATGTGGATCCTTTTCACAGTTTGTTATGTGGGCACGTTGCGGATTTAAGAATTACATTGAACCAATTGTTCTCTGTTATTATGTAGCTTGCATCTGGTTATCCTGGAAGTTCAGTAGGCGGTGCAGAAGGAGGCTCTCAGATTTCTCGTCATCCATCGATTACTGGTGCTCCTCAAGAGACTGAGATTGGTGGATACCGATCTCATTTATCGTCAGCTAGTCATTATGGAACGCAATATGGCTCTGTGTATGGATCAACTTCGCTTAGCAGCTCTCAGCCTTTAAGTAGCAATGGTGTTGGCTCATCAGTCTTGGAGAGCCGCTCAGGATATGTCCCTACTCTACCAGATTCACCTAAGTTTGCATCTGGAAGCTATTTGTCTCCTTCGAGTCATGGTTATGGTCAAAAGGCGGACGATTTGTATTCAGATAAGCTCTCTGGTTACGTTCCTGTCGACAGAAGGCAGTATGGTGAACGGTCAAGCGCCTATATTGGTAGGGATTTGCAAAGCGAAACAACTGCTCGGTATGCTGATTCATCTACTTTTGGTCGTCAGGTGCGTCAACTCTCACAGCTAGTAGAAAAGTATATAAATTTGGTTTATTTCTGTTCAATGGTGTTACAATTATTATTAAATGATTTGCAGGCTGACTTGTATGATCGCATTGATCAAGCCTCACTCCTTAGAGGAGAACAATTGTTAAAAATTCAGTCACTCCATACCTCTTCTGTCGATGGAGGTGTCAGGTAATTTCTCCATGACTATTCTGTTGTAGCAGTGTAGCGTGATTTCTTCCCCCCAAATAGATGCTTAGTTCAATTAGTTGTATTTTGTTACCTGTGTTATCTGTATTACTTTCAGTTCTGTACAGTAGCCACGTTCTCCCAAGAGGTTTATTACAAAGCTACTGTACCTTCCTCTCAAAATTTGCAATAACGTATAAAGAAAGTTTATATCATATTGCACTGAGTAGCATACATTTCTGGCAGACAACCTGACTATCTTACAGAACGAAGTTCTACTCTACGCCATTCTGACCAAGAAGCTCTGCATTATGGAGGAAGGCTCGAGTCTGATCCTCATGGTTTATCAGTACGCAGTGCATCATCTTATGCTAGCCAACATACCCCATCGTTATTAGGAGCTGTTCCTCGACGAAACTTAGATGACTATATTTATCCGGAGGGTTCTTCAAATCCTGGTTATGGCGTCAGCTTACCTCCTGGCAGGGATTATGGCACTGGGAAAGGAATCCATGGTGCAGCACCTCTCGACTTGGACTACCCTCGTGGTATGTTGGCTCATGGTCGTGTTGATGATCTCCGGAAAGATGACCGCGCAAGCTATCTCAGGGAGTTTGAACTAAGGGAAGAAGAGCGTCGTCGTGAGGATCTGCGAGCCAGAGATAAGGAACGAGAGCGAGAACGAGATAGGGAACGTGAACGTGAAAAAGAACGAGAGCGTCAGAAGGAGCGTGAAAGGCAAAGAGCTAGGGACCGGGAAAGGGAACGTATATTTGAGCGACGGGAGAAGGAAAGAGAAGTAGAAAGAGAACGTGAGCGAAAACGTGCTCTTGAAATAAAACGAGATCGGACTCCAACAGCAAGAGCTACGTCCAAGGACCCAAAGGAGCGGACTCCAGTGCCTAAATCTAACTCTAGGGATGCACGTAGTTCTTCTTTGCGGCGGGATGCACAACATCGTGAAGCATCAATTAGGTTTTATTTTGATCTCTGTCACGCTTCATCTGGAATACAGGGGATTATGTTGCTGCACCAGACACTAACTTTATTTCTGTTATACCTGAAGGCGTTCTTCCCCGGTAAAGCCAATAAGGAGAGAGTATGTCTGCAAGGTAATAAGTGTACCAAGAGATTCATCTTTCAGTGATGTTTTGCCTACTCTTTGGGGTTAACTCGTCTTCATATCCATTCCTCTGCATTCTCTTTATTTTCTTATTGATTGACTTGGGCATCTCTGGGTCCACCCTCAGTTTACTATTTCATGAGAAGTCCTATTTCCCTAAATTTCAAGTTCAGCTTTCTCATTCTTTTTGGTTTCCATTGGACATCTTCTTCTAGTTTGTGTCGTTATACTTCCTCTTTCTTTCTATGGCCAGATTACTTGGTCTTCTCTGGTTATGGGTATCAATTTGCTTGCTTTTCCGAAATCAATGTTTCAAATACTCGATTGCACTACCCGATAGTGTATTCCTGAATTTGGTATAATTTGGAGGGCAACTTTGCAATCCGATGGCTTTTGAACTTTGCGGTCTCCCAGTTAATTTGCCTGATCGCTAGTCTTGTGGTGCTAATCTTGTGGTTTGGACCTCGACTTGATTGAAATGTGGAAAGTTTACACGGAGGAGACACTGGATGCTTATCACCTTTTCAAATCATGGACGTCTATTGTTATCTTTTCTTTTGATAAGATACTTGATGGTTACACGAATGGGAGTGGCAGAGTTATCTGCCTTCTGTATGCTTATTGCAGCTTATTGCAGTCCTTAAGCGTCATTCTTTACTTGATGATCATGTGACTTGTATGCAGGTTTCATCCTCGCGATTGGTTGACATGGAGAGGGATTACTTGACATTGGATAAAAGATATCCCAGGCTTTTTGTGCCTTCTGAGTTTTCCAAGGTTTCTGTTTCTATATCTCTCAGTCATGTTCTAGTCTTTAGTGGAGTGCCAAAATGATTATTAACCTCAAATTTTTATTTCAGGTTGTAGTAAACTGGCCAAAACAAAATCTTACACTGTCTATGCACACTGCTGTGAGGTGAATTATTTCTGCTTTTTAATTAGTCAGTTTGAGGATTGTAATTCGTCTTAAGCAGTTTATAGAGATCATGTCAATCAGTATATTAGAGATGCAAACACTTTACAAGTTTGTAGATTCATTTTGTTGTAAATCTTACTACTGTGTGTTGAGGACTGCAGTTTTGAGCATGATTACATTGAAGATGGTGGAGCTGACGTGAAGAATACTTCCACGAAGTCTTTAGCTATAAAAACTGGGGGAAAAACCATTTGGAATGCCAAGGTGTGGGCTGCTTTTTTTTTTCTTTTGATATAGATTACCTTTATAATGATGTCATAATTTGTTGTTATCTTCTTATATAATCATGTTTGCGCAATGAATTGTTACTGAGTGTATTGAATGAATTGCTCATATGTAATGGGTTTTCTCTGGTGTTCAGATGATTTTGATGAGTGGGCTAAGCAGGACTGCTTTGGAAGATCTTTCCTCAGAGAAATTATTTGAGGACCGTATACCTCATATATGTAATATATTAAAATTTGCTGTTCTTAAAAAAGATCATTCGTTCATGGCGATTGGTGGTCCCTGGGATCCTGCAGATGGCATGGACCCAGCAGTTGATCAGTCTTCTTTGATTCAGACTATGCTGAGGTGAGATTCTTAACTTGCATGTTCATTTTTTAATCTTTGCGGTCATTTATTCTTTGTCTGAGACTTAAAAGAACTCCTGTATTGCAGACATGCTAAGGATAAGCTTCATCTTGATCTGAGAAACTGCCGTCACTGGAATCCTTTTCTCGAGGTAGGTTTTACTTCTCTTGGGTTAAGACTGCATTGTGATGTTGGATGTGTAGGGATACCACATTACATTAAAGCTAAAACTGTATATATCATGCGGTGGACTGTTCAATTTAGATATTTTTCTGACTGTATAAAACAAGTGGACCTTCAAACATAGCTATTGATTTGTCCAGGGATTTGCTCTATGAATACTTTGCAAAGGTTGTCAACTTGGATCCTGTTTTGCTGTGATTTCATTTTGCTGTTAATATGTTCGCTCTAGAATAAATTCTTACAAGCTAATAAAAGCTTTACTGCTTGCCAGGTTATCTGGAATTCTAAGTAAATTCGATTTGTCCTTTTTGACGTTTACAGATACATTATGACAGAGTTGGTACAGACGGAGTTTTTCGCTACAAGGAGATCACGGTACTATTTGTCCCCGATTTATCAGAATGTCTTCCTTCATACGATGCTTGGAGAACGCAATGGTTGGCCCACAGGAAAGCTCTTGCGGAGAAAGATCGACTAGCCTCTCAGGAGGTTAAGAAAGATGTAACCAAGGATGCAGAGAATAGGCCCCCAGGAACTAAGAAGACCGTAAAAAAGATCATTCGAAGAGTTGTTAAAAGGCCTGTCAATGATGGAAAAACAACTGGTAAGAAAGATGAGAAATCGGATGAGAAAGATGTTCCTGAAAAGCTTGCCATATCAGAGACCACAGTCCCCAAAGGAGAATGCACGGGTACATCTTCTAACAAAAAAATAGTGAAAAAGGTTGTAGCGAGACCCAATCAAAGCCAAGAGAAGGGGTTAGAAATTGTGGCTGGAGCTGACTCTAGTGATAATCCAGGTGATAGCTCAGATCCCAGTGCTAAGGCTAATGAGCAGACTACTTCAAAGACAATTGTAAAGAAAAAAATTGTTAAAAGGGTGGCGAAAAGGAAGGTTGCTGAAATAGACAATAATATGGACGGTGACTCCAAGAAAGATGGAGATGCTGATGAGACAAAGGTATCGGAGGCAGGCAAGAAAATCCCCGAGTCAGCTACTATAGAGAAGAAACCTGTAGCCGAATCTTTAGAGGAAGTGAAAGAAGAGAGTACTTCCAAAACTGTAGATATTGAACTGAATACTGAATCTATGGATACTGAGAAAAAGGAGGGTGCCTCTAGTTCAAGTAAGAAAGACATTAGAACAAGTGAAGACAAGAAGGCTGAAAAGAAAAATAACTCAGAGCCTCAGTCTGAGGGGAAAAAAATTGATGGCAAAAGTGCTGATGAGAAAAAGGCAAAAGAAAAGATTACTGAGAAAGAGATAAAAGAGAGAGGTGGGAAAGATGAGTCGAGGATACTAGTGAAGGACAGGAAAAAGTCTGAGGAACCTCCTCGGCCAGGATTTATTCTACAGACGAAACAGAACAAAGACTCTAAAGTAGGTGGATACCAACTTAGAGGTTTCATTACTTTTGGTACATATTATGGTTGTAATATCTTTGTTTTAAGCAGTTGCGTTCACTTTCGGTCTCCTTGGATTCGCTCTTGGATTACACTGACAAGGACATCGATGAGCCATCATTTGAGGTTTGTTTCTCCCTTGTGTTTTGCTTAGCCTGTTTCAAATTCTTGCTACTCGAACTCAATGTATCACATTTGTTGTTATTACGCAGGTTTCATTGTTTGCGGAATCGCTGTCTGAGATGCTACAGTATCAAATGGGTACCCGTATCTTTGAATTTTTCAAGGTCAGTTCATGATTGATCTATGGCGTTTTTGTTTTTGCGTTGCATGAACTATATTTTTTATACTTCATTTTTTGTTTCCTACAAGAAACTACGTGTAAAATTTGTGAGACAAAGAAATCAACGGAAGAGGCATCAGGAGGAGTTGTCTGCCAAGCAAAACGAATCAAAATCCCAAAATAAGCGTCAAAAGACTGTTGAACATAAAGACAAGGAAACCTCTGTTAAAACCGAATCTGTCCCTGGGAAGGATGATAAAGAAAATTCAGTGAAGGAAATCGTAGACGGCAGCTTGGAAACTTCAGATAAGGAAGCTGTATTGAACACTGAAGAACCGTTTGCCAGTAAAGAAGTTACTGCTAATGAAGCTTCTAATAAAGAAGGGGATGATAACCAGGATGAGGAGGAGGAGGACCCAGAGGAAGATCCTGAGGAGGATCCTGAAGAAGAAGACCCTGAAGAAGATCCAGAAGAAGAAGACCCTGAAGAAGATCCAGAAGAAGACCCTGAAGAAGATCCAGAAGAATGCGAAGAAATGATCGATGCAAATTGTGAAGAAGACCCTGCTGGAGAGGTAAAATATTTGACTCAGTTTGACTTGCCGTCTCAAAACTGAACCTTAATATCACGAGTTTGTACTGAATTATGTTATATCTAAATATTTTAGCCAGCAAGATGTTTTCTTCATAAATATTCTCCCATTGTTTTCATGTTTTTTCTTCAGCCGCAGAAGAAAGAAGAAAGCCTTGAGAAGACTAGTGGCACTATTGCTGATCCTAAAAGTGAAGTCCCATCTGATAGAAAAGAAGAAAAAGGTCTGGTCGATGAGAAAACTGAGATCAAACCCAAGTCTGAAACAGAGAAGCACGGGAAGCAAGAGGCAGCTTCGTCTGTTGCACTGAAAACAGAGGAAACGGTTGATAAAGAGTTGTTACAGGTAAATAGTTCCTACAAGCCTTAAGAAGTTGGTTTTATGTGTTATTTTTTCCTTGGTGTTGGTTGCCTGAATCTTATTTCCGTTCACTTGTTAACCTTGCTCAGGCTTTCAGATTCTTTGACCGTAACCAAGCAGGCTATGTTAGGGTAAGAAAGCAGATTTACTTTGTCTAGTACATAAAGTTATCTCTGATTCTCACAGAATGAATTTGATAGACTGGTCTCTGTTTTTGTGTGTGTGTGTTTCTTAGGTTGAAGATATGAGAATAACCATTCACAGCTTGGGAAAATTTCTATCTCACCGAGAAGTAAAGGTAAGAAACTATATTTCTCCAAGTATGTAATCATTTTATATAGAATTGTGAATTGAGCAAAGAAAATGTTTGATGGTGCAGGATCTTGTGCAGAGCGCATTGTTAGAGAGCAACACTGGAAGAGATGATCGAATTTTATACAGTAAACTTGTTAGAATGTCTTTATAGTTCCACAAATACTATTAGTATTTCTTTGGAACTTTCTAAGAAATGTTTTACTTTTATTAATTTACTTTTCGACTGTTTTTGAATCCACCAATAAATTCATATTGTTTTTGTTGATGATATTGGGTCACAAAAATTAATAATACTGTACCATAAATTTGACTCTTTTGTTTTTTTCCCTCACTGATTGATATATTGGTAATGTTTACAAAGAACAAGAGTACACAAACAAGCTACATATAGATCAATGGTGCTTATTGGTGATCTATTGTAACACTAAATACAATAAAGCTTCAAAAACTTTACGATAAACGTTAATATATTTGTTATTTTGGTTCGAACAACGATTTCATTCAAACTTTTTGATTAAATTTTAATAATTTTAGATTTTCCTATTGAATTTGGTATTTTTAGAGCGCATTGTTAGGGGTGTTGATATGGGTTAACATGTCTTATTTAACCCGTTCTACTGCCGGACCAATTTTTCTACAAGTTAAATGGGTCAACCTGTATAATTTGTGATCATAAATATGATAATCCTAATCCGCTCTGTTTTATGACTGCAGGTTGTGTGGCTTGTCTCCAATTTTTTTAATTATGCTTATATAAACTAAATTTTTAAATAGAAATGTATTAGAAACACAATTATAAAACTATGCACAATTTATATGTTATGAAACATTTTCAATAATATAAAACATAAATTTGATGAATAAAAGAGGTAAAAATATTTATTTACTTATTTTATAGGTTTGATTTTACAAAATTAAGAGACGATAATATTTTATATTAACATTATATATTTTCTGACATTATAATTTTTTATTTAATTTAATTATTTATAAATTTTTAATTATTTTGTAGTTTTTATATATGCATGTGGGTCGGCTCACTGACCAAATGGTCAAATCCGCATTAACCCGTTGTCCATAATGAACTAATCCGTAAAATCCGCTTTTTATTTAGACATTAAATATATAATCCTAACCCGTTTCATAGCAGTGCAGTTTAAGCATAACGCACAGATCTAAGACTTACATTAACATTCTTACCCATACTCTATCTAAACCAAACCGGATGAGTAATAAGGATTGGATGCTTAAATTTTTTTAAAACAAATCAAACCTAATCCCAAAAGTACTCGAATGAATCTTAAATGAACCGAAAATTCTGAAAACCCGATCTAAAACCGAACTCCTATTCAAATACTCACCCCTATTAATACATGATGGTTCATGGTTTTGAAGCATTTTAATAAATTAGAAAAAATAGATGAGATGGTTAGGACTTTAATTACATTCAATAAGCGACGTGTTTATGATTTAAGATTGATAATATTTACATGACGCATTCATTTCATCTATTATCTTTCGAGTTGCTTGGAAGTTGAGCTAACACTTTTCTTTGCTTCAAAGTTAAATTATTATAATTTTTCATAATTATCAATAATGATTCTCATTAAATTATCATATCAATGTCGATTTCTAAGTAGTTCATGATGGAACAAGACCTTCTAAAACAAATTACCACTCTCTTACGTATTATATATGTACATATATAGGTTATGAAGTTCTCAAATCTATGATAAAACAAAAATAATTTATATAAAATTTTAATAGGCAAAAGTAAAGTGACTTTTCGTAACAATGTTACTATATATAGAAGTTTGGTAACTTAAAACCAAACACATGTTGACGACCATAAAGAAACCAAGCACATGATAAATTATCATTGTGGTTTAATTCACTAACAAATGAACACATGTACAATTACTTAATTATTTAACATAGATTTTTTTTTGTCAACAATATTGGGCCACAACCGGCCGGTATGTTAGCCAAATTTCTGCATAATGCAGGCGGCATGATTCGATCTCGGGATGTACAAGTGCACCTGCCATTTAATGGACTTATCTCTGCCACTGGACTAAAGGCTACTTACAATACTCAATTTTTAATAAAATTTAAATAGTTTTTTTTTTGGAATAATTGTGTTTTCGTGGAAGTTTTATTTGTCATTTCGTTGAGTGCTTTTTCATCTGACTTCGACTTTAGTAAGAATATTCGATTCTAGATCGGATTTATCGATTTAGTTGTTGACAAAAAAGTGGATGTTTTTATGTTTTGGTATCGACAATATAGGAAACTTTTTTTAAAAATTTCTCTGAGAAACCTATCTACTAGAAATTATACAAATTATTGAGGAGCTTAAAAATGTCAGAAAACAAAATTTTTATTAATAATAAAAGAAGAAAATAATTAATCAAAATCTACAATTTTCCACAATCTGTGGGAACAAAGGAGACAGTTTCTTTCTCAAGATCATGAAGAATATTAAAATTCTGCTGTTGAACATTTCCAAAAATAGACATTCCATTAGAACTTCCCATTGCCAAACACAAAACGCCGGAACTTGGATCCGCCACCATGTAATTCTCTCCGGGAAGCTCCAAATTCGCACCTTTAAAGTGAAAAATCAGCTTAGGAACTGCAATATTAGTCGCATCATTAGGTAACGTGTAGCACAAGTCAAGTCCTGTTGTTCCTGAGTTATCAACTGGTAAGCTCATACGAGCACTAAACTCATCCTTCAAAACCTCAAATGCAGACTCTTCGAGATATGTAATGGTTGTGCCGGAATCGATGATCATACCTCCGGTTCCATCTTCAGCTAGTTGGAAAGTAGACTTGTCAAGTGAAAGGCGTTTTCCTCCAACTGTGATGCCTTGTAACTCAAGGTAATAGAATGATGGTTGATTTGGATTTCGTAGCAACGACATTGTTTTGGTGACTTCTCCTTCTAGATTGGCACCAGTTTTGTTCTTGATGATATCTGTGGCTAAAGATCCTATAAACAATGAGCTAGTTGCTTCGTTATCTCCGATTGAGGTCAAGCAATAAGAGAATTTAGTCTCATTGAGTTGAGTTATAAGTGAGAGTGGTCCACGACCTAGACCTACAAGACCTGAGCCTTGAGGGAAGCCGTCTCCTTCATTGTCAAACCCACACCCAAACCCGATACCCGAAACCGAGTTTTTGTCCTCAAAAGTGAATGTTTCCTTGGCCAAGAGTCCACTTGTAGATGAGCGATCTCCATAAGTATACAAATACTCACAAGCATCTTGGTCTAGGTCGCAGTCTGATCGAGGCAATGCAGTGCAAAGACCAGAAGAGCATCCAACTGTTGAGTAAGAGGAAGATTTCTTGGGGTCAAAAATCGGAGTTGGTTGATCGAAACATTCAGTACAAGGCTGACATTGAGTCCATATAAGATCACTTCCGGTATCAACAATAGCTGAGTATTTAACAGGAGGGTTTCCAATAGATAACTCCATTAGAAACTCACCACTTCCTCCATGAGTAGGTGCTTTAATGCTAGTAGTCTCACCAGGACCAGACTTAGATGCTACAGATAAAACAGCTGCAGCTCCAAATCTGTTTAATCTGTGAGATCCACGGTTAATCCCTCTTTGGATCTTTTGGATCTTTGTGAGGTTTTTACCAGAATCCACATGTTGAAGAGTTAATCTAAAGCCAGATCTTGGAAGGTTTGTTGGAGAAATACGATCGATCAATGATCTTCTCGATAATGAAACCGAGATTAAACATGAGAAAAGGATAAGAAAGAATGGAAACAATAGAGAAAAAGAAGAAGAAGCCATGGCTTTTGATGAGAGAAGAAGAGAGTGTTGATGAGTGTTTATATAGAGAACTTTTAGAACAGATAAAGAAAGAGTTATAGAAGAAAGTTAGGCGTGTAAGAAGATAGATTTTGTAACTTCCCTACTTAAATTGAGGAGAAGCCATTTAAGAGATCCATTCAAACAAGCAAGCCCTATTCTTCAGTAGTTAGTTGAGAAAATTTTGTGTTTTTCTTTTCCTCGTTTCTAATACTGTTGAGAAAAACCAAAGCTAAGCTAGATTTTTATTACATGGGCCTGTGAGTAAGAAGACTTAGAAGAAAAAGATGGTTTGGGTCATTTTGATTTGGTTAATTCATAGAAGTCATAGCTTTAACCAATTAGAGAAAAGTTGTTAGGTAAACTTGTTAATCTTGCATCATCATGAGATAAGAAACACTGTTACTTTAGCTTTATTAATTCATAGCTTTTCCTGTTTCATTGTGGTAACTAAGGTCTGTGTTCACTGCAGAGTGCAAGCAAATAAGTGATTAGTGAAAGACAAAGGAATTAGAAACAATGCTTTGGTTCTTCAATCTCTAATATCTCAATGGAAACATACAGAAAGATAAACACTACAATGATTCTCTGAGTTTCTTCAGACAAATAACCTTGGAGTTCTAGTTTTTCTCAAGACTTTTCATTGTTGTTGTTTCAAGTTAGGAGTTGTCAACAAGCTTAAGTCCCCAGCTAATATCTTCACAATGTTGAACGTGTGGGACAATTTTACTTGTGTCAGTTCCTCGCTTTGCTTTGCAATCGTAGTAAGGAGGAGCATGGAAACAAGGATCTGGTGACATAGCTCTACCACAAGGTGGACTTGGAATGGTTTGATTCTCTGGCTTATACAGAATCCAAGCTCTTAATCCCCCAAGTCCTTGAGCTACATACCCAAATGTAGACCAAGCACTAATAACTAACTCATCGGTTAAGCTCAGTAAGTACATCTCTGCCCAAGCTTTCCTGTTATGCATTAGCTTCTCTGTTTGTTGATGTCCTTCATGACTTGGCTGATGTATTCCAATCACTTCTCTTGTAACAGTTGGATTTTCCCAATACATGGTTTTCAAGATCTCAAAGTATCCTGTTGTTAAGGAAGTTACCAAGACAGATTTGAGTTTCGAGTCTTGTCCTGATGGCTGATTGTATTGGTCTTCTCCTTTGCTTAGTTTAGGTAACAAATCCTCGTTTTGAACGCATGAAATGATTTGCTGTGTGACTTGAGGAGATACTCCAGATTTCTCATCAAAAACTCTGATTTGTAGACCAATCTTCTCATCTGCTTTGGCTAAGTAAGCTTGATAGTATCTTGTGATTAGTCCCCAAACATGATTTGAAGGATGAAAGAGGTAACGACCCAAATGGTGAAAAACCGTAGCTTTCTCGGGAAACATCATACCAAGCTCTTCTTCAAAAGAAGGGATCAAGAAGAGAGATGGTGCAAAGTAGTTGTTTGTCCTCATGATCAACCAAGGAACATTCTTTATGATATTCTGATCTTCTGCACAGAAGAACAACTTATCGTGGTCGTTGTAATCATGAGCTAGATGTAGATAGAGATGAGACAGATACGATACCGAGGAACCATTGATCAGTTTCTTCTTCAGCATATTTCCATGGCAACGAGCTGAGTTTTGACCAAAGCCATTGAACTGTTTAGTTAAGATGAAATCCTTTGGTAATAACCAAGTGCTATCGAGAAATGGTTCACAAAACAAATCTGAGAATTGCTCTCCTCCTTCAACGAGCAAGACTCTATCTGTCAACAATGCATAGAGAAAAGCAGAAGCAATGCTGATGATCTGGTTTCCTAATCCGCTAAATGACATCCAAACAACATACTTGCATCCTTCTGATTCTGAATCACCACCTTGTTTCCGTTTAAGCAGTCTTTCTGCATTGATATATGGTTTGGTTCCTGGTCCACATCGTTTGTGAAGCTCTTCGTAAGCTCTGAGCTTTGAAAGTAGATGCAAAGAAGGTTTATGCGGTGATTCTTTACGGTACATGTAAGATTGGTATCTACTCAAGCAAGTATCTTCCTTGAAACCAGAAACAAGTAGTCCACCAAGCAGAGGCAAATCTACATAATCTGATGAAACCAATCAGAGAAATTTTATTTAACATATCTCAATAGCAAAAGATAAAAGTAAGTTAAACAATTCTATCATCATTTTACCTTTTAGTTCCTGATCTCTCTGCAATGTTGAATCATCTAAGGATGTCACATTTGGTTCTGCCTTCAAATGGATGATTCTGGATGCTTCTACAAAGTCAGTTCCTTGATCAGATCCAAATATGGCTATGATTACTAGCAAGCCAGGAATGAAAACCATGAAAAAAGCTAAGATCTCTGCGATTTTCATTGCTCCAAACAATCTGTATCTCTTTTCTTGGACTGCAATTTGTTCTTCAGGTATTTCAATGGCTTTGGAAAAAGGCAGTCTCCTTCTAGAGGGATACAGATCCATTCAAAAACCCTAAACTTTTCAAAGAAGGAAAGTAGAAATCAAATCTGATCTCTCTTTATTACCTTCTTCACCTGTTCAATCATCAGCTACAAATTTGGAAAGTTTTGTAACAAAAACCCAACCTTTATGCTCTTATTTGATCTAATTTGGAAAATGTCAAAATCACAAAAATTGGCTTTATAAAAGCTAATTTAAGACGAGGGTATACATCATCAAGGATCAAAAACAGAGTAAAGTGAATAATAAATCATACTAGCTTAAGTCCCCAGCTCATATCCTCACAATGTCTCACATGAGGAACTAGTTTTCCTGTGTCTATACCAGTTTTTGCTTTACAATCATAGAAAGGAGGCGCATGGAAACAAGGTTCCATTGACATAGCTCGGCCACACGCAGGATCGGGAGCTGTACGATTCTCCGGTTTATTAAGTATCCAAGGCTTTAAACCTCCAAGACCCTGAGCTACATATCCAAATGTAGACCAAGCACTTGTCACAAGATTATCTGTCATACTCAAAAGGTACATTTCCGCAAGAGCTTTCCGGTTATGCATCTTTTTTTCTGTCTGCTGATAACCTTCTTGGCTTGGCTGGTGAATGCCGATGATTTCTCCAGTCGATGTTGGATATTCCCAATACATACTCTTTAGATTCTCTGAGTAACCAGAGCTCAGAGATGTGACAAGTACAGCTTTGTGTTTGGGGATTCTGACTTGGCGAGATCTTTCTACTGAAGTGTCTACTTCAGGTAGAAGTTTCTCTTTTTGTGTACAAGCTGAAATCTGATCCATCACATGCTGAAATGGACCAGCTCCTACATCGAAAACTCTTACTTGAATCCCGATTTTTTCATCTGCATGCGATAAGTAAGCATCGTAGTACCTCGTGACTAGTCCCCATACTTGGTTTGTTGGATGAAAAAGATATCTACCCAAGTGATGAAAGACAGTAGCTTTCTCTCGGAATAGCTTGTTTAGTTCATCATCGAAACTCGGGATTAACCATAGAGAGGGAACAAAGTAATTGTCTGTTTTGACGATCAACCAAGGCACTTTGCCGATTACTGCTTGGTCGCCTTCGCAGAAGAACATCTTATCATGATCTCCATAATCATGGACAAGATGAAGATAAAGATGAGACAGAGTTTTCTCTGTATCAATAGCCTGATTCTTCAACATATCTCCGTAACAACGAGCGGATTTCTGATTCAACCCACCAAACTGATTCGTCATAGGGAAATCTGAAGGCAGTAACCACGACATACCGTGAAACGGCTCACAAAAGAGATCATCCATGTCTTTTCCTCGGTCAACAAGCAAGACTCTATCCGTCAAAAGTGCATAAAGAAAAACTGATGCTAGAGAAAGTATCCTATTCCCTAACCCACTAAAAGAAATCCACACAACATATTTGCATTCACCATGTCCATCAATATGCTCTTGATCAAGTTGCTTAAGAGCGTTCTTGTAAGATTCAGTACCCGGACCACATTTCTTATGAAGCATTTCGTAGTTTCTAAGCTTCGAAACGAGATAAGGAGAAGGCTTGTAAGGTGAAGGTTTACGGTAAAGTACTGATTGGTACCTACTGCGGCAAGAATCTTCATCAAAACCAGAAGCAAGTAGTCCTCCAAGAAGCTTATAAGAATCATTTGAATCTACAGAACAAAAACAAAATCAGAGCGGAATCTAAAACGGCGAAAAAGCAAATGTAACATTCTAAACTAAGCACAAACAGACTCAATTTTTAAGGCAGTTTCTCTGAAAATTCCAAGTTTAAGACTTTAGATCAGAGTCAGACTCAACTATGTTCGAATCACTGAATCACACTAGCTTAAAACTCAAACCAAACAAAATCATTCATCTAAACCAGTTTGATCAATAAGGAGCATTGAGCATATAAAGACTAATGCTTTGAGTGAAAAAACGAGATCTAAACCAGTAAAGCTCTTCAAAGAACACATACCGACTTTAGTAGTAACATTGTAGGAAACTCCTCCCTCGAGAACTCTTGCTTCAGCAAAACCCATTATCCGATTTGGGTCAGATGGGTGTTGGTGAAAGATCATTGAGAATGCTACCAATACAGAGAAGAGTATCAAACAAGTGGTGAAGGTTCTCGTGAGCTTCATCGAACCAGAGCTAAGGAATCGCACTGGAAGTAGTTCGGAGAAGTTGACGGACTTTGATCCGTCAGTGGAGGTTCTGATCGGAGACGGTCTTCTCCTGTAAGGACTCTGATCCATTGATTTGCTCTTGAGGAAGAAGAGACATTCAGTCACCGACTTTACTAAATTTATTCAGACATGTCTCCACGACATTATAGTGTGGTTAAAAAATAGTAATTTTTCTAGTTGAGTGTCTTTACTTTTATATTATTAGCTTTTACACCATAAATTTCGTAATGTTAAATTTTGACCCAAATGAAAATATCGAAAAATATTTTTAAAATATCTGAACATACTTTTTTTTTTCAAAACTAGTTTATATATCTACATATATTCAGATTAATTGGAAAACTGTTAAGATATCGGTTCGGTTTGAAGAATTATCAAATATACATAATTATAGACAAAAATGACTTATCAAATATTTTATCTCGGTTCAAAATATTATCCGATAATCATTACTTTTGGTCTATTTCAATTTAGATTTTTGGTTCCGAGTATTTTATCAAACCCTACTTCATTTGAAAATTAAAATTTGAAAAAGTAGTATATTACAAAGGAAACATACAATACATTTTTTTATATAAAACATACTACAATACATTTGTTAATAACCCATTAAGGTTTTTAAATTATGATGCTTCATTCAATTTGGTTAAGTCGACTTAATCTTAGGATTGATACATGAAAATATTTTTTTTTCTTTTTTCTTACAATATTAAAATGTTTAATAACTTTTATTTTTTCGATAAGATCGGATTCATATTAATAAGAGAAAAATTGTATTTTGTTTTCTATATGTGTTTCTTCTAAATTGGTTAGACTTTTTCATAACATCAAATCAAATTCTCATTGTACCGGACATTTCCATTTAGCAGTATCTCTTTGTTTTTTGGATCAAATTACGTAAGAGGTGTATTGAACTAAACATTTCGTATGATTTAGTGGGATTTAGATTTGAAGAGATTTTATTAAGATTAAAAGATATTTTGTGTGATTTTAGTGTTGGTCATAATCGTTGTAGAAAAAAAAGTATTGTCGTACAATAGCAACGTGATTAACAGTTTAGTTATTGTAATACTTGAAACTAAAATTTGATTTATGAAAATGATGAAAATAACATTTTATTTAGGAAAAATGATATAAGTAAGATTTGATTTGAAAGAAAACTAATAAAATGAACGATAACTTGGTTTGATAATAACTTAATTGTTAATTTTAAACAAACAAAGAATTTGTTATGAATTAAAAAAGCACAGTTATTTGAGAATTTATACTCAAGAGACAACAAATTCTTTGTTAATTCAGACGACAAATTTTTTGTTTCTTCCATTTAAGCAAGTTGGCTCTATCTATCCAAAATAAAGCTTCATAGTGGAAACACTATGTATGTGGCATTTAGTTTTACTATTGTATGCAAAATACACTTCATAATTCTCATAGAAACAATAGAAATCTTGATCTTTGGTGATGATTGGGCTAGCAGAAAGATGTTTTACTAATGCTATCAGCAGCATTTTTATCTGAAACAGCAGAGTTAGTCGAGAATTTATAATCAAAAGACAACAAATATAAGCTAATTTTGTTCTAGTTTTACTTATCTATTTTGTATGTTTTTTTTTATTCTAAACTTTCATTCATTAAATTTTTTACAAATAAGCAGAAATGCTGTAAAAAGAACATTAGAAGTTCTACAAAATCATAAAATCGAGACAAATGTTTGATTAAAGTTTTCAAAAAAGAACGCCAAAAAGCAATAATATATTATTGAGTAACGTCTAAGATGTTCTAAATTTGCACGTTATTCACAAATGACCTTTTACTTCCACAAGATTGAGAGTTTTTATTTTTTCATTAGTAATTGATTGGACTTATATATTGTTACTCACTTTATATCTGATTGTTCTCTCATCAAACTGTAAAAAGTAGATAAAAGAAATGTTTAGCATCGTTACCACTTTTGAATTTCCACTTAGATAATAATGCATAAGATGTGTTAGCTTTGAGTTCCTAAATGGTACATGTTCTTGAATAAATCAGTCAAGGCTAATAAACTTTACTAATAACCCATTTATTAATAACCCATTAAAAGTTTTAATATCTTCTATTAAAAAATTATTTCTCTTTTCTATTAAATTTTGGATTCTTACAAACAACACATTTATTAATAACCCATTAAAGATTTGAACATCTTCGGCCTTGACTTGCAGCCTAGCTCACTATCAAAATCAGACAACAAATGTCTTCTACGAATTACAAAGCTTCTTGGTACCCTAACCACTATGGTTAATCTAGGAATTAGTAGATCATAACTCGTAGAATTAACAGCAAAAACAAAATCTAGTTGTACAAGCTGTGAGTGTGATATCTTAACCTTAGATCTCAATCGTTGATGATGGATCCTTAATCCTACTTCCAGTTCACAAATAAGAGAATGGATTTGAGACCCACTAAGTAATAAGCTGAAAAGATATCAATATCACAAGCATCTCGTCTTGGCAGCTATATGACAACACTGACTATGTTTCAGGAAGTCACGTCTCGGCGCCACGGTTCAAACTATGCCATCTCGGTGCCTTAACTCGACTCGGATTAAATTACTTGTTCTATACTCTATTATAAAAATGATACAAAAATATTTCATATCGATAGTAAAATATTCCAGAAAATCATGGGAGATCTAAATAATGAGATCGGATCTTGTAAATAATGTAATATTTCATATTTTGATTATTTCGTCTATATACATCTATAAATAGAGGAGGTTTTGAAAGAGAAGAGATTTTGTATACTTTTTTTGTATTACACACAAACATTACAATTATACAAAGCACTCAGCACTCAGCACTTTACTCTCGAATCTCTTCTCTTTACAACTTTATATGAATCTAAGATACAGATTTAGAACCTTTTGTGCTAGATCCGGTTTGAACATTGATGAACCAGCTTTAGCTAATCCAGTCTTCCTCGTCCACCTATATTCATATCGATGGATAGTTGAAGAATCCTTCTTTACACGTTATTTAAAGACTAGAAATCGAAAAACTAGTTGTCTTTGTCGTCATCCTCGTCATAGTTAAACGGTAATGGAACTGTTTTGAAAGCTCGATACTTCCCTACATTGTTCAAATGCTCGTTCTCTAACCTGTTTAAATGAACCAAAACCAACCCTGGAGAGTTATAGTGAATGATTTATGACGGTACACACGGTAAAGAAAACTGCAGTAATGTGTTCTCACCTGAAGAAATTCCATATTCCACGGCGGATGATCTCTAGACTGGCAACAATAGCAAGCATTGTCTCTTTGTGCATAAAGGAGAAATTGAAATCCAGAACGGTTTGCAGCCACGCGAATCTGAGTAATACATTCAAGATCTGCACATATTCTTGAAGGTTAGGAATCAGTTTTGCTCTAGGTTTCAAAAGGATGTTTTCTTTTTAAGTTTATGCTCTCACCATTGCGATAAAGTATACATTCTTCTGAGGGATAAGGAGTTTATCTCGGAGCCAACGGTTCTTAGATGTTCTGTTTAGAAGACCCCAGTCTATGACTAAGTCCCAGTATGTACAGAAAATGGCAGCAATAGCTGAGAAGATCCCAGCTAACAGTTTCCAGACAAAGTGATTGTCGATAATGTAAGCAGTCCTAAAGCCGACAGCCACTATAATCGAGACGATCTTGAGGCTATTGTATCCTTGTTCTGTGTTATCCTCTTCAAAGAGCCGCCTTAGACACTGAAAATATAACAGGCTTTAAGTATATACAATATAAACGTAAGTACCAAACGGTTAGATTTCGTCTGAAGAAATTTTATATATACCTGAAGGAGACGAGAAACGTATGGGAAGATAGCAACGATGAATAAGAAAGCTTTGTAAACATCCGAGTCTCCGCAAGTGTTTTTTCTATGTTTGTAATCGCCCCAACCATAGTGACATATGTAAAACAAGAGGCTTCGAAGAGCTTGCACCTGACTTGTAAACTGATCGCCCACCAAGAAATCAGGTAAAGTTACCTGCACAAGAAGGTTGAATTTAAAATCTTAGTTAAGTTACCTATCAGTATTTCTATTTCATTAATCAATGAGCTGTTCAGTTTCGGTTTGTACCTTGTAAAGAGGAGCAGCAAAGCAGTGAAAGACACATGTGAGGAAGAAGATGCGACTCGAGCGGTAGAAGATGTTGAATGGTAAGACTAGCACTACAAACATAGCCTAGATGACAAAAGTTATTCCTGTTATTAATTTCATATAGCTGAGTTTCACACGTAAAAGCTGATTCTGGATTTACAGGCTTACAATGAGCAGGATAAGAGGAAGAAGTTCAGTTAATGTTTGGTATTCCTTAGTTTCAGGGTCAACCTCCATGTCAAGATTCGCAATAACAGAAAGAAGTGCAAGCACGCCAATGCTGAAGGCAACAAATAGAACTTGTCTACAGCCAAGTTCAGTTCCTTGCTTGAACCCAAATATGAAAGAGTAGTTTACTCGATAGCGCCTCCAGTAGTATATATTACCAGCATACGTAATTATGTGGAGCACTATGAACCCAAACAAGCTGCAGGAACAAGAAAGAGAGAATAAGTTTCACCGTGAATCTTCGATATTATATTCGACGAAACAGATGTAATTTTGTGTTCACCTGTAAAGAGGGAACATAATATTCATGTACTGTTTTTGGCCTTCCTCCTGCAAAATGTTTCGAGTGCGTATGATAGCGACTAGAGCCACAACTAGAGAAAATAAGCATCCACTCGAGAAACCTGAAACCAAATTCCACATTAGAATTTGACAAGCAAAGACTTAAGGAGGCAAACATCACAAAAATGAGTATGATTCTACCTGCGGAGAATGTAATTCCATGTCTTTCTCTTTTAGCTTTTGGTCTCAAGATGTTCATTCCTTTACTTCTGTTAGCATTCGAGAAATGCTTTATAAACGTAGCTTCGACACGCTCCATGAGTCTCATAGCCTGTACGAAACGAAAGATTAAATCGAGAAGAAACATAAGAAAAACCAACAATCTGACTTATGGAGGTTTTACCTCATCAGAGCTTCCGAGATAAGAGTTATCAATCATTTTCATGTAAGACTTGGAGGCATGCCTCGAAGTTATCTGTTTAAGAGTAATTTCGTCGAACACCTTTCAGTCATACTTCAGGATAACCTCAAATCAAACTCTCTGTCTCTAAATAATCTTACCTTATCATATTTCTTCAATATCTTCGAAAACGCCAACTCATTCAAAAAGCTGCATTGAAATCTCAATTCCATCAATCACAAAACTGTATATGATTTTTTCCCATTGATAATTCTACTCATAATTAACGAGAACGCACCTATAGCTCTTGAGTAACCGAAGCTTCTGGTAAAATTCGACGAAGACGCGTCTAAGCTTTTCCTCGACTTTCCTCAGATTATCTCTGCTAAATTTAAGCTCCGTCAAATTCGGAACTTTAAGAACATATTGAATTGTAGATCGAGGCGTTTCCTTAGTATGGTTGATCTTAACACGATCCAAAACCTCAATCGGAGATGGCCTCGCAGCTTTCATCTTACTCAAGTTATTATCTTCTTCTTTCTCTACATCATCATCATCATCATCATCATCATTATCATCTTCTTCGTCAGAGGATTTACCAGCTTTGCTTGATCCTCCTTCTCGTATCGCTTCCATGTGAGCTTGAGCTCCACTCTTCACTGCAACCAAATCAGAAAAAAATTTAAATATCAATTTTGGCGGTTCGGTACGATTATGGTTTAGTAAATTCACGAGACAAAAACCGATTAAACCGGCATTGATAATTAAACCGGAATGAGTATTCATCACAAAACCAAAATTAATTAATTAAACTGGACACAAAACGAGAGAAGGAAACAAATTAATTTCAATTTGGCCATTACGATTCAATAAAACCGAAGCAAGTAGCAGCAAAACCGGAGAAAAAAACAAATCAATTTTCAATTTGACGAGTCGGTATAACTCCGGTTCAACAAAACCGTAAAATTGCAAATATTCACAGACTCTTAAGTTAGAACCTATTGGTTATCGGTTCGGTTGTTTCATATTTTGGGTGTTTGGTTTAAGGTTTAATGTCTATTTCAGTAATTATTAAAATTTGGTTAGGATTCAGTTTGGTTTTAGAGTTGTATAAAACTAATGAATTCAGTTTTAAATCAGCTATTTTACTCAAAGTACATGTTTATAACTAGACTTTAGTGTAAATGGTTCGATTGGATAGGTTCAGGTTCAAGTATAGACTTTATGGACCTGATTGGTAAATCCTACCGTAGCTCTGCAGAACCAAAATATTTTCAAAGCATTTAACTTTTTCCGATCATTCTTTGCTCTGGAATTTGTCCAAAATCATATCTATATGAAAGTACTAAATCTTTACCAATCAAACTTTACATATAATTTCTAAATATAGAACATTGTTTCCTTTTTTTGCTTTGCATAGCAATTTTTTTGCTTTACAAAGCCAAAAACCCAGAGCACTTATATTTTACCTTTGAAAAATTTCTACAGCATTCAAATCTACAGCATTCAAATCTACAGCTATAGCCAAAAAACCTAAAGCCTAAATTCTATAGCCAAAAAACAAAAGCTACATTCTTATATCTCATGACTTCAGTTATATTTTAAATTCGGTTTGGATTCAGTTTATAACCAAAATCTAAACCGATCAGATTCGGTTGAATCGGTTCGAATTCGGAGTAGTATTTTGGTTATAGACTTTATGCCAATGACTAAGTTAAGTTACTTACTAGATCTAACACCGGCGGGAGAAGAAGCAGCGACGGCGGCGGCGGAATTAGCAACATTAGAAGCTAATCTGGTCATCTCCACCGAACGATCTTCCCAAGGCCAACCATTAGGATGATCAACTTTAACACGAAAAGCAATCAAAGCATCCATTTGTTTATTAAGCATAGAAGCTTCTTTAACCACTTCGTCAACTTTCTCTTTATAAAACCTCTCCACTTTGTTAAATTCATCATCTAATCGCCGGAAAAACACCGTCTCATACTCTCCTCCGACTTCACTAGCCTTCAGAAACGTCGTCTCGCAACCATGACTCGTTGAATGAACCAAAATCGCTGGTTTTGTTCCTTCTTCAATGTCGTCATCTGCAGGTCTCTTTTTACATGGTGTTGAGAGTAAACCACTGAATTTTAGGTATAAATTCCGGTTTATTTCGGTATGATGATGATGATGATGATCAACGTGAGGATTGGTTTGATGTTTGAAAATGATGATTTGTTTTAAAATGGATTTGAGATAATCATAATTCATATAAGCTTGATGCCATTCAGGCACCATTTGAGACGAGAACTCTTTTCCAAACTTCATTTAGTTTCTCTGTTTTGTTTTGTTTTTGTATTGTCTGAAGAGTGAAATTATGAGTTGAATTAATAGTGACTTATATAGGGTTTTTTTTCTGTCAAACAAGAGTCAATTATTATTATTTATTTTTTTATCAATATTGGATCTAGGGACCGAGTGGTGTAGCCACTTTATAATTCCTCAATGCATCAGGATCGAATCCCTACCTGAAACACAAAGGAGGGGACTAAAGGCCACTAGGCCA
This sequence comes from Lepidium aucheri, assembly GCA_900406435.1. Classification (NCBI taxonomy): domain Eukaryota; kingdom Viridiplantae; phylum Streptophyta; class Magnoliopsida; order Brassicales; family Brassicaceae; genus Lepidium; species Lepidium aucheri. Next base: position 107,318 of record OVBA01000038.1, on the reverse strand, counting down.
GTTGACAAAATAAAATAAAATATTGGATCATAACTGGCTAGTCCATTAGCTAAATTCTTGTATAATATAGGTGACAGAACTCGATCCCGAGATATGTAAATGGGCATGCCTTTAATGGACTTAAAACCTGCCACTAGGCTAAAAACCACTTGCAACGAGAGTCAATTATATAGATAAGCCATTATGTAGAGTCAATTTTTGGTTTAAGTAAAATATAAAAATGGTTTCTATTTAGTTGGAAGTTGAAACACATTTGACTAATGAGTTTAGCGTGTGGATTGGCCCACATACAAACATACCTGATCACATTATATAATTGAGATGGGAAAATTGCAATGAATAATATAAAAAGTTTAAGTATTTAGGTGACTGAAAATACTATACTTATTATATATTATTTCAACAAAAAAAAAATTTAATGCCTTTATTTTTACTCATCTCTTTCATTCTTTCTTCTCTTTCACGACAATTTCTTCTTTTTCAACTTTTTGTTTTTTTTCTTTCTCATTTTATCTATTTCATTTTCTCTAATTAGAACAATCAATTTCAATAATAACAATAAAACATGATTTTTATAGAGGAAAATGCATATCGATTTTCATAATTTTTTTCATGATTTTGGTGTACACATCAATAAATGAGAAAGTGGAAAAAATCATTTTTTTACCATTTTTTTATAAATTTGATTATTTACTGATAGATCTATAGATATATGAAACAAATATTGAAAAGAAAAAAATGAAAAAAAAAATATCAACAGCCATCACTGTTGCAGGTCAGCTTAAGGTTTTGTGAAAGAGATGAAGATGCAAGCATTAACTGCACTTAACTTTATATTTTGTATCTCCTCAAAGTTTTTGCGTTTTCTTATTTAGTTTGCACATTTGCGACTATGGTATTCCCACCAGGCCATTAACTCTAACCCGTCCTCTGGAGGCCCTTAGGATCCCAACAACATCATAAGTTCGCTTCCACCATTTAGATGCAAATAATTTCATTGATTGCCCCAAACTTGTCATGCATTTATCTTACTTATTTGCACATTTATCTATCCCCTCATTACTCATTCGAGAAAGCTACTACCTATGGGAGCCTCTCTAGAGCACTTTTCATGATGTTTTGTAGTTGTTTCTATGTTTTGCACTAACAACCACAATTGTTGCAGGTTAGCTTAAAATCTCATGAAGGAAATGAAGATGGAAGCATTAGTTGCAGTTGACTTTGTATTTTGCATCTCCACACAGTTTTTGCATTTTCTTATTTAGTTTGCACATTTGCGACCAATGATATTCCCACCAGGTCCCTAACTCTAACCCGTCCTCTAGAAGCCCTCAAGATCCCATCAACACCATAAGTTCACTTCCACCATTTGATTATAGATAATTTCATCGATTGTACCCAAATTGTTATGCATTTTGGGTTATTCAATTTTGGGTTATCCAATACTAGTTTTTCCTAATAATTTTGGGTTATTCAATTTTTTTTTATTTTTGACAAAAAAGTGTAATATTAATAGTTTTGTTGATGAAGCTTTCTTCTCTTTTTATATTCAAAATCAAAATAATTAGAAATTCAGAACCATAATACTAATTTTATCACATAATAACTAGTATTCAATAATAAAAATATTCTAAAAACTAAGGGAAAAATAGTAGAAATACACATTTTTTGTTAAAAATAGTTAATACAACATAATCTAATCTGCAATATAATATTTGACTTCGTAACAATACTATATAGAACAAATGCGATTTTCATACTCGAACTTCCATAAAAAAATAGCAGAGATACACATTTAATTACTTGATCAAGTAAACCTTTTGCAATCATTTCTTGCTATGAATTTTAAAAATATGTGAAAGTATGTCAGCTAAATATTTTGCGAGTTAATTCCAAAAATATGAAAATGCTCAATGTCAAATTCTTTTTCATAATTGCTTATAATCTAAACCAAAAAATAGGACACTACAAATTAAACTACAAGCACATAAGAGTAGTGTATAAGTTTACTGTTTACGGATAAATTGTATTAACATATATAATTTCTTAAACTGATAATTTCAACCCAAAAAATGAGACACTAGAAACAATATTACAAGCAAATAATAGTGTATTAACATATATAAATATATGTTTGTACACGTGAATAAACTGTCTAGAAGAATTTAAAATTACTTTTATTTGAAAATGAAATTACAACAAACTAAACTATGTATTTTAGCAAATTGTTTTCTTCATAATATAGAACTGATATTGAATAAATTATCTGCAAATTGTTTAACCAATATTATCTAAATTATTACTCAAGTTGATATAAAAAATAAGAAAGGTGCAGTCCCCATTTTCTCGTTGTACCGATTTCTATATAAACTTTTGGATCTAGTATTTTTCAAAGTTTAGTGTAAAAAATTTAAATTCTCTATACAATCATTTTTTGTGCCAAAATACGCATTGACCAAGCAGAACGTTAATTAACCATTAATAATCCATTTTTATGACATATGTAATCTGATGTAGCATACATCAGACGTGAGTTAGCGGAAAAATAGTTAATTTCTCATTCAATTTTTTTAGTCGTAGCGATTTTTACACGAACTTTGTCATTTGTGCTAATCACATATTGACTAAACGGGCTATTAATAGAATCTTAATTATCTGTTTGTATGACACTTATAAAATGACGTGACATAGATCAAACGTAAGATTACACTATTAAAAGACAAAATAAAATAGTATTATTTCATTTTGCTCAGAAAATAAAAAAACTTAAATTATTTTAAATCACTAACACTAGAACTAAATCAAAAAGAAATTACCGACTCAAAAATCTCTAGTTCATCTATATACGGTAACAAACGATTACATATCATCCCAACAAAAAGAAGATGAATATCAAACTAGACAATTTTAACAAAACTTTCAAAAAGAAGATAACATTTGTTCTAATGTTAGAAATTTGTAAACTTTCAAAAGGAAGATAAACTAAGATTTTTTAACAAACTTGAATAGGAAATTGCAATTCATCTATGTATGGTATTTCTTGTATCTCTAGTGGAAACCATAATAGCCATCAGAGATACAAGGTTTGCATGGAAGATTAGGGTTAAATCTAGTTCTATGCTACACCAGTTTGTATAACACATATAAAATGATGTGACATAGATTAGAGGTCATTTGACATTGTAGCTAACTATAACAATTTGGATTTTTTTCAGGAAATTTTCAAAAATATCTCTATTGGTATTCCTTTTCAAAATCTACTATTTTTTTAGAAATTGGGAGAGAGAAATAATCATCAGAAGTTATATTTTAAAAAAGGACATTTCAAAAGATGCACTTTTAGTAAAAAAAATTTCTGTTGTAAGAATTTGGATTTAAAAAAGCACATATAAGCCAAAAAGAAAAAAAAAGCCGCACATGTCATTTGACCATATCCATAATAATGGTTTTAAGTATATTCAGAATTTATAATCTGACAAGAATGTTAAAGCAATAATCATATATTCTAAATGACAATCTTAGAATGATTAATTTATCATTTGGTTGTTGACAAGTTTTGTTCTTAAGCCTTTGGTTTTATTAAGATTCAATGCAGTTTGATTTGATAATACATATGATTATAATCATATAAAGATGACATAATTTATGGGATTTTTTTTTCTTTCTAATGAAAGGAAATAACAATTAATATGATTATCAGTTAGAGAATAAAGTTAGTTATGAAAAAGCTCTTGTAAATTCAATAATTGTTTTAGATGTTAATAATAAAAAAGTTCTATTGGTGTAGAGAATTTGAAAGTAATTTATATTGAATATATAACATGTTTTTCATGCACCCTATAATTTATTATTACTTTTCACAATTATATTTTCATTAAATATTTCTTAAAACCAAACAATTAGTACAAATCTACAAAAAAAACATATGACTTAGTTGACTTGTCCCTTATTTAATTAGTCATTAGGTGGTGAATTTAAATTTTATCTGTTCTAACTAATATATTTAGACTATAAATCGAATCTTGTCAATATAATAGTTAGTATAAAATTAATAACAAACTCAGCTCTCAGCGAATAAATCATTATAATCCTTTGTATTGTTTACTAAATTCATTTATATAATTTGTATTATTTATTGTTTGTTCGTATAAACATTTATATTAAATATAAGTTTGATACTATTAAAGTTGTCTCACTCACATTGTTAGGTTGTGGGTGTGAATCTCAACTTTACACCTCTCGATTTTTTGTCTTTATTGATTTATGTTTCTTTTTTTGTGTGTGTTAAAATATTGTTTTTTCTTCTTCTTATATTTCTTTCGGTTTCGGATGCTCCAATATATATATATATATAATGATTATATATTTTTTAAAAATTTCTCAATACATCAAAAAGAAAAGAAAGAGTCAATACTCTGTTGAAGGTGGATCCGTGATCATACTTTACTCCACGAGAAACAATGGACAACGATCCAAAGTCTTGAACTTGGAAAGAATGCTAGAGTCTCAACTTGGAAGTCGTCAATCTACTCGGAAGAATTTTTTCTCGGAAGCTCGCTAAAACTAAAGGAAGTTGGACTACATGTCATCAAATAAAGGAAATGAAATTTTTTCTCTTTTACAGAAAATGTCCAAAAATCTAGCTGAAATCTTCTGGATAGGACCATACCCAAACAATTGTATTATTTCTTTTTGCAATCTTCTTTGTAACGGTCTCTATGATTTATAAATAGAGGAGAAAATCCTTCAAGTAAAGGATCAACTTTTGACACACAATTAACTAATAAAAACCCTACTCGACAATCATCTTTGCTTCTTTGGCAATTTACTTCTTCTCTCCAAATCACTCAAAAAATCTTTGCCCTTTCTTCCCTCTTGTTATCAGAATTTCGGATTTACCCCCCTTTATGCTAGACCCGATTCGAACATACTTTATTTCATAATATAGGTAATTTTGTTTTAAAGTACGCAAATTATGAAACTTTTTATTTTTATATTCTCTAAAAATTCATCATTTTATATCTGCATTTAACTTAAGAAAAAAAATAAAAAATGGTTTAGAAGAAAAGGAAAAAATAAAAATAAACCAATTTGTTAGACTTGTCACGAGTTAGCTGATTGGATCGTAAATTGCAAGTGCGATCCTTTATTTCCCAATATGTACCACCAAACAGTCTCCAAATAATTTAATGATCTTTTTCGTTATCGACTTTATAAGCCATTCCTAAGCAAACATCAACTACTATCAAAATGTTCTTGAAACCATTAAACCCTTGCTCTATGTTTCTCTCTTCAAACATCCGTCTCAAACACTACATTAGTATTCAAAATGTCAGAAACTTTAAGTAAGAAAGACCTAGTAGATTATTGAAATAGTAGAGATCAATGTTTTTGTAAGTAGTTTCAGTGGATCACGCTGTGTAAGATCTTGTATTCATATTGTTTTTGAGTTTTTGACAGAATACATTAAGAGTTTTTATAGTTTTCGTTTTTACTTACAGCCTAACTCAGAATCAAAATCAGACAACAAATGTCTTGTACGAATTCGAAATCTTCCTACTCCTGCACATCAGTGACCCTAACCACTATGGTTAATCTAGGAATTAGATCATAACTCGTAGAATTAACAACAAGAACGAAATCTAATTGTACAAGCCCTGAGTGCCTTAGATCTCGATGAACCAGCTTTAGCTAATCCAATCTTCCTCGTCCACCTATACTCATGTGGATGGATAGTTGATGAATCCATCTTTACGTTATTTAACTATAACTCGAGAAACTAGTTGTCTTTGTCGTCATCCTCGTCATAGTTAAACGGTAATGGAACTGTTTTGAAAGCTCGATACTTCCCTACATTGTTCAAATGCTCGTTCTCTAACCTGTTTGAATGAACCAAAACCAACCTTACAAAGTTATGTTATGTGAATTTATGACGGTACACATGGTAAAGAGAACTACAGTGATGTGTTTTCACCTGAAGAAATTCCATATTCCACGGCGGAGGATCTCTAAACTAGCAACAAGAGCCACCATAGTCTGTTTGTGCATAAAGGAGAAGTTGAAATCCAGAACGGTCTGCACCCACGCGAATCTGAGCAAGACGTTCAAGATCTGCGCATGTTTTAAGAGGTTAGTAAACAGTTTTGCTCTTGGATCCAAAATGATGCTTGTTAATTCATAGTTTATGGTCTCACCATTGCTATGAAGTATACATTCTTCTGAGGGACAAGGAGTTTATCCCGGAGCCATCGGTTCTTAGATGATCTGTTTAGAAGACCCCAGTCATAGACTAAGTCCCAGTATGTACAGAAAACAGCAGCAATAGCTGAGAAGATCCCAGCTAATAGTCTCCAGACAAATTGGTTGTCGATACTGTAAGCCGTTCTCAAGCAGACAGCTACTATAATCAAGAAGTACTTGAGGCCATTGTATCCTTGTTCTGCGTTTTTCTCTTCAAAGAGCCGCCTTAGGCACTGCAAAGCATCAGGCTTTAAGTATATATAATGAAGAAAGTACCAAATAGTTAGATTTTGTCTGAAGAAATTTTATTTGTACCTGAAGGAGACGAGAAACGTATGGGATGACAGCAACAATGAATAAGAAAGCTTTGTAAACGTCTGAGTCTCCGCAAGTGTTTTGTCTAAGTTTGTAATCGCCCCAACCATAATGACATATGTAAAACTGAAGGCTACGAAGAGCTTGCACTTGACTTGTTAACTGATCGCCCACCAAGAAATCAGTTAAAGTTACCTGCAGGAGAAGGCAGGAATTAAAATCTTAGTTAAGTTACTATCAGTTTTTATTTTTCATTGATCAATGAGTTGTTGAGTTTCTGTTCGTACCTTGTAAAGAGGAGCAGCAAGGCAGTGAAAGAGACATGTGAGGAAGAACAAGCGACTTGAGCGGTACAAGATGTTGAATGGTAAGACTAGCGCTACAAACATAACCTAGATGACAAATTATTCCGTTATTAGTTTCATATAGTTGAGTTTCACACTGAAACGCTGGTTTTGGATTTACAGACTTACAATGAGCAGGATAAGAGGAAGAAGTTCAGTTAATGCTTGGTATTCCTTAGTTTCAGGGTCGACCTCCATGTCAAGGTTCGCAAGAACGCAAAGAAGTGCAAGCACGCCAATGCTGAAGGCCACAAATAGAATTTGTCTATAGCCAAGTTCAGTTCCTTGCTTGAACCCAAATATGAAAGAGTAGTTTACTCGATAGCGCCTCCAGTAGTAAATATTACCAGCATACATAATTATGTGGAGCACTATGAACCCAAACAAGCTGCAAGAACAAGAAAGATGAAATAAGTTTCCCCTTGAGTCCTCAATATATTATTCGTAGAAACCAATGAATATTTGTGTTTACCTATACAGAGGGAACATAGTGTTCATGTACTGTTTTTGGCCTTCCTCCTGCAAAATGTTTCGGGTGCGAATAATAGCCACTAGAGCCACAACTAGAGAAAACAAACATCCACTCAAGAAACCTGAAACCAAATATCACATTAGAAACTGACAAGCAAAGGCAGAAGGAATCAAAACTTCAGAAAAAGTAGTATGATCCCACCTGTGGAGAATGTAATTCGATGTCTTTCTCTTTTAGCTTTTGGTCTCAAGATGTTCATTCCTTTACTTCTGTTAGCATTCGAGAAATGCTTTATAAACGTAGCTTCAACACGCTCCATGAGTCTCATAACCTGTGAGAAAAAGAAATATCAAAATCATGAAGAAACAAAAAAGATTTTAACAATCTGAATCAAAACTGCAATCTTATAAAGGTTACCTCATCAGAGCTTCCAAGGTAAGAGTTATCAATCATCTTCATGTAAGACTTGGAGGCATGCCTCGAAGTTATCTGTTTAAGAGTAATTTCGTCGAACACCTTTCAGTCATATACTTCAAACCACCTCAAATCAAAATCTCAATCTTTGAATAATCTTTTACCTTGTCATACTTCTTCAATATCTTCGAAAACGCCAATTCATTCAAAAAGCTGCATCGAATCTCAATTCCATCAATCATAAAACTCCAAATCATTCTCCCCCTTTGGTAATTCTACTCAAAATATACGAAAACGCACCTGTAGCTCTTGAGTAACCGAAGCTTCTGGTAGAATTCGACGAAAGCACGTCCAAGCTTCTCCTCGACTTTCCTCAAATTATCTCTGCTAAACTTAAGCTCCGTCAAATTCGGAACCTTAAGAACAGACTGAATGGTGGACCGAGGCGTTTCCTTAGTATTGTTGATCTTAACACGATCCAAAACCTCAATCGGAGATGGCCTCGCAGCTTTCATTTTACTCATGTCATCATCAGGCTCTACACCAGACACACCATTATCTTCTTCTTTCTCTATATCATCATCATTATCATCTTCTTCATCAGAGGATTTACCAGCTTTGCTTGATCCTCCTTCTTGTATCGCTTCCATATGAGCTTGAGCTCCAACCTTCACTGCAAATCAAGTCGGAAAATTTAAATAATCAAATTTAAAATTTGGCGGCTCGGTACGATTATGGTTCAGTACGGTACAGTTCAATCACGCCGGCATTAATAACCAAACCGGACTTGTCAGTCATAATAAAAACCAAAATTAATTACTTAAACCGGAGAATAGAGAGACAAAAGTGAACTAGGGCTGGGCATAACCCGAGACGCGAATTCGAACCCGAACCCAACCCAAAATATCTGAAACTGAACCGAACCAAAATATGTAAAATATCTGAACAGATTTTATATTGTGTGAGTATAGACATCGAACCCGATCGGATAAAACTAAACCAAACGGACATCCGAAATACACAAAATATATAAAATATTTATATATATATATATATATATACACTTTTAAGTAAATAATTATTCAAAAATATAAATATAAATCTAAATATACTACTCATTTTAAAATAAGAATAACTAAAAAACCTAAAATATTAAAGATTTTGAATAATTTGGCGAGTCGGTACAGTTCCGGTTCAACAAAACCGGAGAAAGATTGCAAATAATCACCGACTCAGTGAGAGTTAGGTTACTTACTGGATCTAACACCGGCGGGAGTAGAAGCAGCAACAGCGGCGGCGGAATTAGCAACATCAGAAGCTAATCTCGTCATCTCCACCGTACGATCTTCCCAAGGCCAACCATTAGGATGTTCAACTTTAACACGAAAAGCAATCAAAGCATCCATTTGTTTATCAAGCATAGAAGCTTCTTTAATCACTTGTTCAACTTTCTCTTTATAAAACCTCTCCACTTTATTAAACTCATCATCTAATCGCCGGAAAAACACCGTCTCATACTCTCCTCCGACTTCACTCGCCATTAAAAACGTCGTCTCGTAACCATGACTCGCTGATTGAACCAAAATTGGTGCTACATTAACTGGTTTCAATCCTTCTTCAATATCGTCATCTTCAGATTCTGATAAATGTCCGATCTGACCAGGTCTCTTTCTACTCGGCGTTGAGAGTAAACCGCTAAATGCTCTGTATAAATTCCGGTTAATTCCGGTATGATGATGATGATGATGATGATGAGAATTGGTTTGATTTTTGAATGTGATGATTTCTTTTAACAGAGATTTGAGATAATCATAATCCATATAAGCTTGATGCCATTCAGGCACCATCTGAGATGAGAATTCTTTTCCGAATTTCATTTTTTGATCTCCGATTTTGTCTGAATCTGAAATCTAATCTTAGTTTCTCTGTTTTGGTTTTTGTTTTTGTGTTGTCTGAAGAGTGAAATTGTGAGTTGTCTTAATAGTGACGGAAGAGTCAATTATATAAAGAAAAATAAAATCGTGAGTCAATTTTTCGTTGATTTTTTTGGTTTTACGTAAAATATATAAAAAATAGTTTATTTTTTAGTTGGAAGTTGAAACACATTTGACTAAATGGGTTTAGAAAACGCAACCAAAGCGCGTGTGGACTGGCCCACAAATAAGCTTGTCTGATTTTTTTTTTGTTAAATATGTGAGTAGCCTTTTTGTTGTTGTGATTTTTTTCTTAATAGAAAATAAAATAACCTAATTTTTGTCGTGTAGTTAAGATGATCCAATTAACAATATTAATATTAGAAATTTGAGTTTTCTATATTATAATGGTAGATTTTGAAAATATTTTAGGTCATGACTTGGGTTTATCAATCTAATTATTAAAATAATAATAATAACTATAACAAAAAGGAAATCTAAACAATGTTGTTTTGGTAAATGGTCTTTACTCCAGTGGCTAGTGGTAAGTCCACTTAAAGCAGACATACATGCATAACCAGGGATTGAGTCCCACCACCTACAAGATTTATATAGGAATTTGGCTAATTAACCGATATTTATAGCCCAACATTAATATCGTCGTTGAAAAAAAAGTAATGTTGTTCTAAATTGGTTAAATTATTTAGTATGATAAGTAAAATTGTAAATATAAAAAATCAACAAAAATATATATTTTGCTTGGTTAATGGGCTGTGATCTAACACTGACAAAAATATATATATTTTGAGGTAAGATTTGGATGCATTGAATATGTTAAATCATGATAATTGTTCATGAATCATGAGGACAGTATATCATATAAGAAACTTTGACCCAGAAAAAAAAAAGACATAACAAAGATATAAAATTTATGGTCAAAAAAAAAAGACATAATATAAAAGTTAGATAGGGAATTGATAAAGAAAAAAGTTTCCAAAAGCTTTTGAATTTTGTTATCAAGATTTTATGCAAATTTAATATAACACTGAATTTACAATCCACAATCATTTTTATCTTATTAAGGTTAAATCAATAAAATTCGATTTATAATACACTCTCAAACTTTCTAGCAATGTTATATAAATAATTTTTTGGAGTTGAATTTCGATAAAGAAAGTAGTAGAGCAACACAATTTATTAGAATCAAATTTTACTTGAGAATATAACAGAAATATAGATATTTCACCACTTTATAAAGACACTATTTCTAGTGCAATCAATATGAATTCTGAAAATTTGTGAAAGTATCCAAGCTAAATTTTTTTTAATTCCATAAACATGAAGAGGTTCAATTTCAAATTCTTCTTTTATATATTACTATTGCTGATAATTTCAACCAAAAGAGTAGTATTAGTTAACGGGTAAATTGTATTTAATATATACTTATATTTCTACACGTGACAAACTGTTTAGCAAGAATCAGAAACAAAATGTTAGAGACATTTAGCTTAGTGGTAAGTCCAATAAAGTGAGACGCAATTGCATGTTTCGAGATCGATTATGTCGTCTGCATTATGCAGGAATTTGACTATTGGACCGGTCAGTTGTGGCCCAATGTTGACAAAAAAATTACAACAAATTAAAATATCTTTTATTTATTTGTCGAATTGCTCTCAATCTGGTGGTTATAATAATCCAGCTAATGATTTAGCACCAGAGTTTGATTTCTACCTACTGCATTATAATAACTTAAAACAATGAATTTTAGGGGTGAGCTTTAGGCTATAGATCGAGTTTTGTCGATCCAATGTTGATAAAAAAAAGTTTTATTTTTCCAAAAAAATATGTTATTATTATTATTAGTAAATTATTTTCTTCATAATATGGAACTGATATTGAATAAATAATTTGCATTTGGTCCTGAATTTCGTACCTACATCCATTATATAGCGTATCTTACACATTTTGAATGACTTATTATGGTTAATTATTTCATATATTTTCTTACCAATATTATCTAAATTATTACTCAAGTTGATATATGTGCAGTCCCCACTTGATTTTTTCTCAAATTAAGAAGTATTTCCGTATGAATCATGTGATTATTTTAAGGTTTTTTATGTTTACAAAATCTTTTATTGAAGATCTCAAACTTCGATCTTAATTAATTTCTTTAATTAGTAATAATTCTGGTCTTAGCCTTACATCTTCACACATTCTTATGTAACATCGAAGTTACAAATGTGAAGCTAACTATTTGGACTTATAAGTCAATGTAACACTTGTTTTATTCTTTTTTCTTTTACCAATCAAAAAAGAAAATCCGCACATGTCTTTTGACCATAGAAATTATTTAAAGTATTCAGAATTTATAATCTGACAAGATGGATCAACTTCGTTAAAAAGATTTTTATGTTTGCGGAAAGTACTTAACCAATTATTAAGAATGTTAAAAGGTCGTTGAAGGATAGGTGACCTAATAGTAGTGATCACTTTATAAATTTTTGGGCATCCGGATTTGAGTTTTCGCAGATGTAAAAAGAAAAAATAAATTAGATTTTTTAGAATATAAGTTTTGGTCACAAAACAAAGAATGTTAAGGTATGAATAAACTCCAAATAAACATTTAATTTTGTACTAACTAAAAGTTATTAAGAGAGAGAGACAATTAAAATTTATAATTGATCCAATGATCAATATAAGTAGGTAACCGAAATTTATAGCTAATAAATTAGATTTTTCATAAATCCTCCATTCATTGCGAGGCTTCGTCTTAATGTTTTTAAATTATATATATAAAATTTCAACTATAGTTAAGTTTCCGTAGTTTCCAATTACATCACTTGCATTATTGCATGATTTGAGGTGAGTTTTGATGCATATGGTCATCTAACTTTCAAACTCTCCGGAAAAATCTAAGAATTCAACTTGAAAAAGTTTTTCTTTTGTCGTCAACAAAATGTTTTATTAAAGGATGGAGAAATTACTCAAAGTTTTTAAAAAGACTGAAAACATAAGTTTATTTTCTAAATTTACGAGTGGGAAGTCAGCTATATGATTTAGAAAGCAAAAAATTATATATATATATATAGAAATTTTTTTATACAAATGAACTCTCTATGTAATCTCTTGCTCTCTGAATCATAAGACTGATTTCCTCACTCGTAATTTTAGAGGATAGCACAACATCTTGTAATTTGAACAATATTTTACTTTTGTCAACAGAATTACTGATAGAATCAACATCAAAAGGTGAAATGTGTTTACAACACTAAGTCATCAGCTAACTCTCTAATAGAACGAGCGAGAACATCAACTTTATGATTTACAGATCTCGAAATATAGAATTGACCCTATGGATAGTACAGAGAATGGGGTCTGTCATCATACCAGGAATATCAATGAACCCGATTATTGCGATTGCTCAGGATACCCTTTTTAGCTTCTAGAATCTGATCTGCCATTTCTTGAAATCTCTCTTCTGACTCGATTCTTCTGTCTATCAATAACAGCGTGCATTGCACGGTGGATGTGAAGATACCTATCCAGAAGTTTTCGCAACTCAATCATGTATGATGGAATCATCAAAGATTTGATCTTTTCGCCTCCTGGCTGTCTCTGCACCCCTACCTCTATCCTTTTGAATTCATTTATATTTGGGCGGAGATCACTAACTAATCTAATAGAATATTAGAGAGCGAGAACATCAACTTTATGATTTACAGATCTCAAAATTATATGAATAGAAAATCGCAAAAAAGAGATTTCAACCTGATAAACTCCTATTGATAAGGTTGGAAGGCTGACCACTCTTATAGAATATAACATTATCTTTAACATATCTATACAATCCGTAGCTATCTCCATATCTATAACTTGAAGCAAAATCAAAGATACCATACCCAAAGTACAACTTCTACTTGAACAAGGTTATAAAAAGAAAGAAAGATAATGTGTGACAATATTGAATATTTCATTTTCTTTGTCGACGATATAATCCAAATACTAAATATTTGAGAACTGGGGTCATATTGGTTCCATCACAAAAGCTGAATTCAATGTGAAATTAATAATTATATGCTAATTGACAGCTCTTAGAATAATTTATTTATCATCGAGTTGGTGACAAGTCATGTTCTCAATGTTAACAAATCCATCCAATTGATTTGATAACACATATGACATGGAAACATAATGTATATGAATATGACATTAGTATATGGATTTTTTTTCTTTTTCTAATTGAAGTAAATATCAATTAATATGATTATCAGTTAGAGAATAAAGTTGGTTATAAAAAAGGTCTTGTAAATTCACATGAAGAATCTATAGGGAATTTATATCGAATATATAGCATGTTTTTCATGCACCCTATAATTTATTACCACTTTTTTCACAATTATAACTAAACTAAAAATGTCGAGGGCGTGTAGCTCAGTAATAGAGACCACTTTAGTATTTCTCAGGCACCCGAGTTCGATTCTTCCCAGATGTAAAGGGAAGGAAAAAAATTTGGCTATGGATCGTATCTTTGTCGATCCCATTAATACTATAAAGAATGAGTAAAGTTAAAAAAAAATATAGAAATACTTCTTGAAACCAAACATGTGGTATAAATTCAAACAAGCTCTAAAAAAATATCATTCGGAAATTATCTAAACTATCTGCTTTTTATTAGGGTGATGAGTTTAATTCCACTCCAAAACTTTCATATAACTATAAATGTACCTAAACATTGAGCTGCATGTTAATTGCACACAAAACTAAAATTCTAATTCCACCCGAACTATCAGATATAGTAGCAGAAACACACAAAATTTGCCCTTCTTCTTAATTGCACACAAAATTAAAGTTAAATATCTGATTTCACACGAACTAACATGCATAGCATCAAAAACATCTAAATGATCAAAATAGTTTTTCGTCAATAGAACCATTTTCGGGCAGAGTTTATTTAAGTTTTCAGTTCTATTGATTTGTGACTCATTCGAGTATTTTTAATTTTAATATTGTGTGCAATTAAGAAGAGATGCAAACTTCGGATGTTTCTATGACTATATATGATAGTTTGGGTGTCATTAGAGTTTTAGTTTTGTGTAATTAATAAGTGACTCAATGTTTATGTACATTTATAGTTATATAAAAGTTCTGAGATAGAATTAGACCGACTACCCTTACTATTATAAAGTGTACGACATAAATAAATGAAAAAAAATTAAGATACGACCATGAAAATTAGGTATAATCCAAATTATTGCGTTGAAAATGCAGACCAATCCATCAAATTTAATGTAAGTTTCACTAATCTAGATATAAAATGTTCCAAATGTTACTATCATTTCTTTGTTTGCAAATCGCAATCATACAAAATTATGAATCATGGTTCAATGCTACTTCTGAATATAGTAGAGAGAGAGAAACTTCTGCGAACATTCATATTAAAATATTTTATAATTTGCGTATTAAAGTTGTTATACGGTATGTTAGGTTGGGTGTGTGAATCTCAACTTTACACGTCTCAATTTTTGTCTTATACTTTATGTATTTTTTGTTTGTGAAATTATTACTTTAATATTTATTTCGGATGCTCCCATATATATAAAAATGATTATATCTTTTTGAAGTTTCTCTTTTTATGCAATACATCAAAAAGAAGAATTTGTTTATGTTATGATATGATTAATTGAAGAATTTAGATCAACATTATTAGGTTGAAATTCTTCTACCACACAAATACTTATACGAGTACAATTAATGGTTGAATTTTGTGACCAATTTGTTAGACTTGTCACCATTCATGATTATTGGATCGTTATTAGCAAGTATCCTTTATTTTTTACTTTTTTCTCTTTTTTTATATTTGATGTTTTAGCATTTTTACACATATTAAAAAATTATTAGCTATTTTATTTTGTTCTAAACAAAATATTCATTCGGTTTAGTTTTAGTTGATGTTTTAGAAAAAGATTTATTTTGTTTTAGTTGATGTTTAAAAAATCTATGTAAACTTTTTTCTGGTTTTAGTGTATTTGACTATTAAAATTCTGCAGATTGATTTGTGATTAGTTAAATTATTTTGGAATTTTTGATAAAACATATTTTGTTTGGAAAAAATAAAATAGTTAATGACTTTTTAATATGTGTGAAAATCCTAAAACATAAACTATTAAAAAACAGAGGAAATATATTTTATCACCTGTTCCAGAATAATCTAACCAATTACAAATTAATCTGCAGAATTATAATAGTCAAAAACACTAAAAACACAATAAATATTGCATAGAAATCTTAAAACATCAACTAAAATGAAACAATTTTTTTTCAAAAACATCAACTATAACTAAACGGAAGGAGTATACAATTTATATCAATTACGTTCAATTCTCGTAAAACAAATATTTAATGGTCCACTTCGTAGTTGAATGGTAATAAAACTGTCTTGGAAGCTCTGTATCTCCCGACATTGTTTAAATGTTCGTTCTCTAACCTGTTTTCACAAACCAAAACCAAACCAATATTATTTAAATGAGACTGAATAACAATAAAGTCTCAAAAGACAAGTAAGTTAATGTGATTGTGTAGTAGTAACCTGAAGAAATTCCATATTCCACGACGAATGATCTCAAGACTTGCGACGACAGCAACAACCGTCTGTGTATGCATTGACTCGAATTTGAAATCTAACACTGTTTGCATCCATGCAAATCTCAGCACCACATTTAAGATCTGCGTTTTAATGTAAATTAGGTTAAGCGTAGTTAACTTAGGGGTTGGTCTATAAATCTTAAATACATTGTTTTACAACTCGGTAATCTGGTTTAACAAAAACACCATAAGCACTATGCGTACTAGAAGTTCCGAACCAGAAAATAATTTTTCCTCCAAACCAATTCAATGGATCTATGAGTCGTGATATCCGACTAATTCTAGGGCCAGGTAAAATCATGTGAATACTCCGACACACATATGATTTAGTTTTCAAGAGAACTCGAAACTAGGATGTTGGAGTGTAATTGTCCCACATCAGAAATTGAGACCATTCTAATCTAATATATATAAGCTAGGGGCCAATCCACTCATTGCCAATTGGTTTGAGTTGGAAGCACATAATTCTACATGGTATCAGAGGTTTGGGGATGTTAGGTTATACCACCTATCATCTCGAGGGGACATGTTGGAATGTAATTACCCCAAATCGGAAGTTATGACCACTCTAATATAATATATAAGCTAGGGGGCAACCCACTCATTGCTAATTGGTTTTGAGTTGGAAACCCATAATTCTACATAACTCTACACAGGATTGCACATTATTACCTTCCAAATCCTAGTATTATCACTAGACCATATCCGCGTAGACAATCTCAAATACACCATCGATCATGCAAGAAACATGTGATATCAGGACAGAGCTCAATACAGTCCTGACACAAGCTTGGTGGTTCATCACTAAATATATCCCTACTATAATGTTTTAAACACTTACCATTGCAATGAAGTACACTTCCTTTTGTGGGACGAGAAGATGATCTCGTAGCCAGGGATTTTTGGATGTTCGATTAAGAAGTCCCCAATCGTAAACCAAGTCCCAGTATGTACATAAAACCACTGCCATAGCCGAGGTAATACCACCAAAAAATCTCCAAATAATTTGACGATCTTTTTCGCCATCAACTTCATAAGCCATCCCTAAGCAAACAGCTACCACTATCAAAATGTTCTTGAAAGCATTAAGCCCTTGCTCTATGTTTCTCTCTTCAATTGTCCGTCTCAAACACTACATTAGTATTCAAAATGTTAGAAACTTTAACTAAGAAAAACCGAATAGATGGTTGAAGTAGTAGAGGTCAATGTTTTTGTACCTGAAGGAAACGAGAAAAGAATGGGAAAGCTGCAATTATGAATAGGAAAGTATTGAAGACTTGTGAATCTCCACAAGTGTTTTTTCTTTGTTTGAAATCTCCCCATCCATAGTAACATATATAGAACTGGATGCTTCGAAAACTTTGCGCCTGACTACAAAATTGATCTGCCAAGAAGAAATCCGGTAATGTCACCTGCATGAAGAAAATGGTAGATATATATGTTTTTTTCAAAAGAACTATTCAAGTTTTGTTGATGATATACTACAAGAAAAAAAAATTAAAATATGACGAAATCTCGCAGGAAGAGAATGTTAGAAGGTGACCGTCCACATCGGAAATTGAGATCATTTTAATATTTATTTGAGACTAACATATAATATTAATCTAATATATATGACCTAACAGTCAATTCATTCATTTTCAACTGGATTTATATAAGTTGGAAACCCGTAATTACCAGAGAGTTGCAGATTCCGACGATTAATCTTTACCAATTTTCAATGGAAATATCATACACAAGAGTATTGGTAAATAAGACTTTTTTTTACCCTCGAAACTAATTCCCAAAGAAAATGTTATGATTATGTTGAGTTTTGATGTTTTACCTTGTAAAAAGGAGCAGCAAGGATGTGAAACAAGCTAGTGAGGAAGAAGAAGCGACTCGATCGGTAGAGTATGTTGAATGGTAGGATTAGAACTATGAACATAGCCTAAAATTTTACATCACAAAGTTACTTTTCAATAGTTTGAATTCAAAAGATGATTTTGAATTAAATTATGACTTACAATAAGAAGGAAAAGGGGAAGAAGTTCGGTTGATGCTTGATAATCTTTGGTTTTGGGGTCAGTTTCCATGTCAAGATTAGCAAGAACACAAAGAAGAGCAAGCACTCCAATACTAAATCCAACAAAGAGAACTTGTTTGTAGCCAAGTTCAGTTCCTTGCTTAACACCAAATATGAAGGTATAGTTCACTCCATACCGCCTCCAATAATAAATATTACAAGCATACATAATCATATGTAGCATGATGAATCCGAACAAGCTACAAAATCAAATTTGAATTAGAAAAAAAAAATAAATAGATGGATCATTATATTCTAGTATTTACCTACTGTCAAATGATTTTGAATTGGAAGATTATGATATTTAATGTGATATCAGAACCCAAAATTGGTCCAACAAACGCAAAAGTTGATCCATATTTGTGTATGACCAAGATAATAGATTTGAGTTGTTTCCCACCCACCACATTTCGGAGAGGTCTAATAGAATGTGAAAATATCACTCAACTAAGATTGGAACCATATCTAGTATAATAACGTTAACACATCACTCAACTCATTGCTGATTGATTTATACGCAAGAACTTATATAGCTTACCTATAAAGAGGGAACATAGTATTCATGTATTGTTTGTGGCCATCATCATTTTGTAAAATATTTCGGGTGCGTATGATAGCCACAAGAGCAGCGATGAGAGAAAACATACATCCACCCAAGAAACCTAAAACATAATCTTTCATATAAGCCCATAGAAGAAATTGAGAAGCAAAAAGCCAGAAAGATGGAAAAGTCTTAAGAACCTGTGGAAAAAGTTAGTCGATGTCGCTCTCTTTTAGGTTTTGGTCGCAAAATGTTCATTCCTTTTGTTCTATTACCATTAGTGAAATGTTTTATGAATGTAGTTTCAACATTTTCCATGATTTTTATAACCTATGAAAATAGAGGAGCAATAGAAAATCAATATTAGGACAACATCTATAGAAGCTAGAACTAAACTAGTTGATAAGTTCATATCCTAGTAGTTTAGGGTTTGACTGGACAATTATTAATGTTTTTTTTTCCAATATTGGACAACAACTGATCTGGCCTATTAGCCAAATCCAATCTAATGAAAGTAGTGAGACTCGATCTTTACTATATTAATGCCTTGTTCAATAAACTTTTATGGAATTTTAGAAAATAAAATACTGATCCCCAAGTGATATTTCATATAGTCAAGTATGAATGCATGATTCTAGCTATAGTATACAATTACTTTCAGTTTTATTATTTATATATTTACATGCACCATATATATATATATTGCAATTTTAAGCAAAATTATCTAATATATCTAACATATATAACATTTTCTATAAAACTACTTTCAGCAGTAAAATCAAGCTTACCTCATCAGAGTCTCCAAGGCAAGATTGATCAACCATTGTCATGTAAGACTTAGCAGCCCTCAAAGTTATCTATAAAAACACATTTCTTTAATGAGAAAGCATAGCATACAAAAACCCTAAAATTAATATAGCTTCTCTAACCTTATCATATTTCTTTAATATCTTCGAAAGCGCCAACAAATTCAAAAAACTGCATATATATATAATAGACTCATGAGTACAAGAAAATATATCATTTTCCTAGGACAGAGATTTCGTCGGTTTTCGTAGGAATTTGGCCTAACCGACCAAAACCGACAAAAAATGTTGTCGCCAATCTTTGGTCGGAAATGACGTGGTTGTCGGTATTGGTCGGACAAAACCAACGATAAGCAACAAATAAAATCGTCAAAGCTTTCTATAAAAATTAGTACCAAAGTGAATGAAATATAAAAGAATATACGCACCTATAACTCTTTAGAAACCAAAGCTTTCTATAAAACTCAACGAAGGAGAAACTTAGCTTTTCCTCTATTTTCCTTAGATTTTCTCTGCTGAATCTGAGCTCAGTCTTGTTTGAGACTTTAAGAACGCTTTTAATGGTAGCTTGAGGCTGTTTCTTCATGCTGTTGATCTTAACGGAATTTAGAATCTCTATTGGAGTTGGTCTTGCAGTTTCCATCTTGCTTATGTCATTGGCCGGTTTAAGGAATATCTCTTTACCTTCTAGGTTATTGTTATCTTCATCCGATCGACTAGCTCTACTTGAGCCTCCTTCCTCTATGGCTGTATAGTTAGTGAGTTTTAAGCCAACATAACAATTGATTCAGATTCTATCGGTTAATTAATGAAAATTTCAAAATATTAGAAAATTTGGGAATTGATGTTTTTGGTCAACTAATTAAATAACTATTTTTGCAATATCTATATATATATATATATATATATATACCAAAAATCAGTTCCAAATAGTCACATAATTATATATGAAATTCAACTTCAGAGAGTCGTATAATCATTTATAATATATGTATAAAGTTCGGGTCAGATGAATTTTAACTATGAATGGAGCTTTAGAGTTTGAGTTATAAAAATGATCTTGTCAGTATGATTATTTGACAAAATAAAATGTATCAGAAACTTCATCAAGTCACGTAATCTTGTACATAGAATTTGATTCCAAAAAGTAGCATAATCATGTAATAGAGTTAGACTCCACAAAGTCGTATAATCATGTATATTCAATTGGTTTTGAGTTGAAAGTTCGTATTCTAATATGGTATCAGAGCATATGATCCACATTATCCAACCCGATCCGACCCATAGTTGGTCCATTATTGACAACTCATTCCCAAAATTGGTGCCGTTGATCTATCTCCGAACTTATCGAAATTAATGACCAAATAGTCATTATCTTGAGGGGTATATTAGGGAATAATATCTCATTGGAAAGAGTCCTCTCTAGTATATATCTCTCCACTCATTGCCAATTGGTTTTGAGTTGGAATCTCATATTCTAATAGTATAATCATGTATGATATATGCGTATGAGTTTGATGAGTTTAGATTATGGATCAAGTTTTAGATATATGATTTTTGGACAAAAGAAATATGTTAGAAACTTCACTTACTAGATGTGTTTTTGGCAAGCTCGGTCGGAGACACAGCAACATACTTGGCCAAGTGAATCATCTCCGCCGTATGCTTCTCTTCAAACTTAGTCCGAAACACAGTTAAAGCATCCATTTGTTTGGTAAGAACCACCGCTTCTTTCACTACATCCTCCACTTTCTCTCCATAAAACTTCTCCACTTTGTTGAATTCGTCGTCTAGTCGCCGGAAAAACACAAGTTCATACTCTCCTCCTTTCTCTTCCGTCATCAAAAACGTCGTTTTATAACGTTGAGTCGCCGTAGAACTCACCTGAATCGGGGCCGTGGTTATTCCATCGTTAATCTCAACCACCGTCGAAGAAGGGCTGATCTGACCGGAATCGGCAACACCGTGAGGATTGGTTTTGCGTTTGAAGCGGTTGATTTCTTTAACAAGGGTTTTGAGATGCTTGTAATCCACGTAAGCTTGTTGCCACTCGGGTACTATTTCTGAAGAAAATTCTTTTCCGAATTTCATTTTTCTTCCTATGTTTTTTGTTTTGTTTATTTCAATTTGTAAAAGGCTTGGACCAGTTTGTTACTATATATAGAATGTGTCAAAAATATTAATTATTGACCATAAATTGATTAAAATCTTTCAATTAGGAACGTAATTAGAGAAATAATAATAAAGAAATTCTACTATTATTAATGAAGGCTGAAGGATAGGTGGTCAAGTGGTAGTGACCACTTTACAAATCTTTGGGCACCCGGGTTTGAGTCTTCTAGATGCAAGGAGAAAGAATAAAAGAGATTTTAGGATATGAGCTTTGACTATGAATCGAGTTTTGTCAATCCAATTATAGTAAGCTTGACAAAAAAATATTATTAACGAAGAAATAACTATATTAATATATATATATATATCTTTCTTACAATTCCATTTCATCTAATCGCATAATCCTATGTTGTAGATCGAATTTTATCGATCTAATTAATTGTATTGTTGATAAAAATATGTTTTTTTTGTTGTTGTTAGGCTTAGTTACTTTTAGAAAATGATATCAAGTTTGGTATTTTAAAAAATAGTAAATTACCTAAAATACCATGTTCGTTTCATTGTTTTTAAGTATTTTATAAAGTATTATTAGGTACTTATAAAAAATGTTGTTTAGGTTTTGTTACATTCAGAAATGATTTCCTCCACAAATTATTTTAGTAGATAGAATTTGAATACGATTTGTAAGACAATTTAATATGAAACGAATGAGATTTAACATAATAATTTTCAAAATTAATGTTTTTAATTGATTCTCAATTAATAACTTGAAATTTTTTGTGGGACCAATACATAAGACTTGTCAATTGTCACTTCCATAGATTCGGCAGACACATTCCAACGTTCCAAACTTCGGATACAATTATTCCTATATCTCTAATCTTTATTGGTACTCCAAAGTTTTGATCAAAGATCAAACTTATTGTTAATTGTTTTCTCTCTAAGCCATTGAGCTTCTTTTTCAATTAAACACTACTTTTTCCATTCATGTTCATCATGATCTGAATCTAAGCAATTGAGATTCCTATCATTCAAGTTATCATTCAAGTCTACAATAGAACTTAAGCCTAGTACTTTTTCTATTCAAGCATAATATATGCATTGAATCTAAGCTATAACTTCTATATAGTTTTTGTTCCTTTGTTATATATGCGTAATCAAATAGTTCTAGAAATATGAACATATCCTTAAATTTGTCATCCACCTAATTAACATAAATGTTTTGTCTCTACACACAAATTATCGTAAAATTTAAGATATAAAACTTTACATTACAATTTTTTTTTTGTTAATACGACAAAATATAATCCATAACTTAAATTTTCCTCCTCCAAACTTCAAACAACATGCAACATAACTCTTTAGAATCAAATTCAGATGAGAAAGTTTACAGCTAGTCAGCTATCAACATTTTACTGCTTGACTGAAGTAAACCTACGAAATACAAAACCGTACAATTTTCCAACAATGTATTTTTTTGTCAAATATTAGACCACAAGGTTAAATCATCATAACTACTAGATTGAAAAGAATTTGGCTAAATGATATTTTAAAAAACCCAGAAAATCAATTTTTTTAACAAATAAAACTAAATCTTCCACAACTGAATGATGAATGTTTGTGAGGAAAAGAGCAAATTATTTTGAGGTTTCTTAACACAGAATTCGATTGAAATAAAATTGGAAACATTTACTAAAAAAAACATGCACAAGATCAGACTGAAAACTAGGACAAGTGACAGAAACCACTAACAAACTTGAGCATTAGAGATTGCTTTTCATGCATCATAGTTTGGCATATCGAATTTGTAGTCAATCTTGCAGTTCACGGAAGCTCTTGGAAGCTTAAGAAGACACTGCATGATTCTTATGTGCTCCTCATTAGTAGCAACAATAAAAACTCGAAGCACCTTTAGAGCAGACAATGTTTTTATTTAATTTCAGTTCTATTATAATAATATTAGAAAAAAAGAGATGAAGCAATCATCATCAATATAAATTTTTATGTTTTTGCTTAAATGGACACTATGGGTGTAAATGGTAATTATGAAATTATGCTGAATGCGGAATCTGACGAATTTTTTTTTATTTTTTATGCGGAATCTTGCAGAATTACATAAAAACAAATGGTAACGGCTGAATTTTGCTGAATGTGTAATGTAAGAGAATATTTCTTTTTTAATATTAGATCGACATTATCTAATTCATAGCTAAAGTTTCTCTAGAACTCCATTTAAATGGGTTGAACCTTTGATGTTATGTTCATATACCACAGTTTTTTTTTAGAAATTGAGCCAAAACAAATCCAAACCAAAATAAGTGAAATATGAGAGTGATTATACATCTATTGTATAATTATCAAATAACAACTATGGAATTTAGCTAAATTCTGTTTTTTGTCAACAATTGGACTCACAAAGTCCAATCCATACCCTTAATATTCCAACTAGAGCTATGTAAGATTTGTATTTACGATCTAATGCCAAACTAGATCTAATAAATTTAAAATAATGACTTTTATTTTACACCGTTAAATAACTATTTGATAATAAAGAATTCAAATATTCAAAAATAAAAATAAAATTTCTTAATGTAATATCCAAAAAATAAAAATTAATATTTTATATGAATATAAATCATTACAAACATCTCTTCACATTAAACTATATGCAAAAACAATACAAAATACAAATAAAAGAACCATTAGACATATGTAAAATATATTAAAAAATACAAAACACAAATAACAAGAAAAAAAAACATATCAAAATATATTTCACATTATTCCACAAAAATGAATGGTAAATGTGGGAAAAAAAATTGTGAATTTTTTTAATTCCACAATTCCACAAAATTCCTCCTACACCATTTAGGGCCTATAAGTCCAAAAGTGAAAAACAAAGATGGGCTTACAACGAAACAGTTAAAGCCCATTTATAAGATAATGCTTGATAGTTAGAAAGACAATGCTCACCTTCTTCTTTGGTTCTTCGAATTTCACAACCAGTCTCACTTCATCGTCTTCTTCCTCATCTGTAATTTCTAGGGTTTTGTTCTTCTTCTCCAATTGCAAATACCAACCCAGAGAAGAACTCAACGGAGAAGAAAGTTTTCATTTTTCTGGTAAGTAGAACTATTATTGCCAATTTTCGCTCCGGTTATATAGATTTGGCTTCATATTTCTTAGATTTTTTTGTTGAGTAATTTCCATGATTCATGTAGTTAATTGGGTATGGATAATCCTTGAATAGATGTAGAAAAAGGAACAGATTTCAAATACAAATTCATCATTCGAAGAACTTATACTAATCAAAGAAAATTCCTCTTTGATGAAAATATTAATGGGAGCTTCTCTTTTTTTGGTTCTATAGATCGTTTACTGGAGAAGGTTCAAGACGGTGAAAACTGGTTTCTACGGCATCTGGAACAAGGCAATATTGTTTTTTTATAATACTGTTTCATTTTTCAGTTGTTGTCAATGATATAGAGATTAGAGAATGCAGGAAGATCTATAAGATTTATCTTTTCTATTTGCGTTCTCGGAAGTATGTACTATTTCAACTATAGAATTGAGTTGACTGAATGTATTAATCGTATCTGTGTGCAAACTACAACTTTATGAAAAAAAGGTTAAAATAACACCGCAGCTTAGCGCGGATATTATCTTAGTAGTAAGAAAAAGAAAGAGAGAAAAAGAGAAAGGGGAAAAAGAGAGGAATAGAACTAGTAAGGTCGATGGCTAGTGTTCAGCAAGATGGCCAAAAAAGGTTTGGCATTACAGAACCTATCTCTTTGGGAGGACCAACGGAGCTTGACGTGATCAAGACAAGAGAGCTCGAAAAGGTTTTCGTGATATCTTAAAAGCTTGTGTCTTGCTATGTATGCTTCAGTGTTCTAGTTTCTTGTTGAAATACTTCTTAGTTTTGTACTGATAAATTTTAGTTATTGTACTTGGTTGTTCAGTACTTGCAAGATGTTGGATTGTATGAGAGTAAGGAGGAAGCTGTTAAAAGGGAGGAGGTTCTTGGGATACTAGATCAGGTTTTTTAGTTCTTCGAATGCTAAGAACATGTGCTTATTGTTATCTCATGGATGTTGGTAACTGAGACTTGACGAATCTTCATTGTTCATGTGTTCAGATTGTAAAAACATGGATCAAAACAATCAGCCGTGCCAAAGGGTTGAATGATCAGCTGCTTCATGAGGCGAATGCAAAGATATTTACTTTCGGTTCTTATCGACTAGGGGTAACAATAAAGATATATGGAAGATTTAGCTTTGATTTATTCATTTGTCTTGAAATCCTTGGTGTAGAGGGAAAGGGAATAAAGGCTGTGTTTTATTTCTGTTTTTAAATGTTCCTGTGTGAGAGTGGAGTCAGTTGTCTTTACATGCTCTTTGTATGCATATAAAAATGTTATATGTCACTTAATCGTGTCAGTATGAGCTTTTCAGACATATCAAGTATTGGTAAATATCGGATACAGTAGGTGTTATTTATGGTTGTTCTTGAGAGAATTATTTTCTCAAAGTTTTAGTGTCCTAAAACATTCCTCTGCAATTGTGATTGTTCTTACTATCACCTATTTTCTTGTATATCCGAGTGTTCATGTAACAAGTTCGTTTTAACTGCTTCAAATAGGTACATGGACCTGGTGCAGATATAGACACTTTATGTGTGGGACCTAGACATGCAACCAGAGAAGTACTATAACCCCTTTCATCTATATTTTGGGCTAAGTATATCTTCTGTCGATCTATTGTGTTCTATATATACTTTATTTTTGCTATTAGGGTGATTTCTTTGGTGAGCTACAAAGAATGCTGTCGGAATCGCCTGAAGTAACTGAACTGCACCCTGTGCCTGATGCTCATGTTCCATTGATGGGATTCAAACTTAAAGGAGTTTCAATAGATCTCCTTTATGCTCAACTTCCACTCTGGGTTATACCTGAGGTAATTTCTGGATTTCCAGTCAAGTGTTTGATTGAATAGTAAGGATTATATGTCTCAGTCATGCCAAGGAAATCATTCCATCTCGCAGTTTCATCTATTTTTATAGATTTGAACCTCATTAAATCCTTTTTTACTAATTACTATCAATCAGTTTTGTGGAATTACGCAGTCTTCAGTATGTTATGAATTTAAATGGTTGTTATGAGTGGATCCCTTTGAGAGTAAGTAATTTGAATATGGAGCTCTAGTTCTGCCCTATATATGGTGGAGTCTTACTTGTGTTCTTTGCCTGATGTTAATGGTGCAGGACTTAGATATATCACAGGACTCCATTTTACAGAATGCTGATGAGCAAACTGTTCGAAGCCTCAATGGTTGTAGAGTTACTGACCAGATCTTGCGTCTGGTTCCAAACATACAGGTTTTCTACTCACTGATGACACATCTCTTAAGTTATACATTTATCTTATCCATTCATTTTTTTTTTGTCTAAACCTATGCTTTGTTTCGGAGCAGAATTTCAGGACAACATTAAGATGCATGCGATTTTGGGCTAAGCGACGTGGTGTATACTCAAATGTATGGAGACATCTTCTCTAGAGCTCTTTATACCTTTATGTTTATGCATGTATCATGTTGCTTATTAATTCAAGTCCGTTTTTCGTCAATTGCTAGGTCTCAGGATTTCTCGGTGGTATAAACTGGGCATTACTTGTAGCTCGGATATGTCAACTTTATCCTAACGCCCTACCAAATATGTTAGCGTCTCGGTTCTTTAGGGTCTACAATCAGTGGCGTTGGCCAAATCCTGTTCTTCTTTGTTCTATGGATGAAGGATCACTTGGTCTTCAAGTCTGGGATCCTAGAAGAAACCCAAAGGACCGGTTGCATATAATGCCCATCATTACCCCCGCTTATCCGTGTATGAACTCCAGTTATAATGTCTCTGCAAGTACATTGCGAATTATGACAGGAGAGTTTCAGAGAGGAAAAGAAATATGTGAGGTATGATTTAGATAGTTTAAATGGTTTGCTTCTAAGCAAATTCATTGCTTATTGCAATGGCTTGATGTCTTGCAGGCAATGGATGACAACAAAGCTGATTGGGATACTCTTTTTGAGCCATTTGCATTTTTTGAAGCGTATAAAAATTATCTCCAAATCGACATTTCTGCTGCAAATGTGGATGATCTAAGAAAATGGAAAGGCTGGGTTGAGTCACGTCTCCGCCAGCTCACATTGAAGGTAAAACTCTTGTTTTCTTCAACATTGAACAGTTTCTCGTGATTTTGCTTCTCTAATGATTTGACTTGGTTGTCTGCATTGTATTCTAAGATCGAGAGACATACTTATGATATGTTGCAATGCCACCCTCATCCCCATGATTTTCAAGACGCATCACGACCACTCCATTGCTCGTACTTCATGGGTCTGCAACGTAAACAAGGAGTTCCAGCAGCAGAAGGCGAGCAATTTGATATCAGAAGAACTGTTGATGAGTTTAAACACACAGTTAACGCTTACATATTGTGGATTCCCGGAATGGAGATTAGTGTCAGTCATATAAAACGCAGAAGCTTACCTAATTTTGTGTTTCCTGGTGGAGTTAGACCTTCACATGCCTCTAAAGGAACATGGGACAGCAAACGCCGGTCAGAGCACAGAATTTCTTCTACATCAAGTGCACCAGTGACTACTGCCACAACTGAAATGAGTTCAGAGAGTAAAGCTGGTTCGAACAGTCCAGTAGATGGGAAGAAGAGAAAGCGAGGAGAGGATGAAACACTGACAGATCAGCCAAGGCCCTCGAAACACATGCCTGTAGAAAATGGTGAAGGCGGGAGCCCGAATCCATCTGTTGGATCCATTTGTTCAAGTCCTTTCAAAGATAATTCTACCAATGGTAAATCTGATCATATCATTATGGATCATCCAGAGAGTCTTCCGGTAGAGAGGATAACCACTCTTCAAGCTCCCAATCAAGAAACTGAGGAGCTTGAAGAAAGTATTGATTTTGGAAATCAAGTGATGGAACAGATACCTCATAAAGATGCAATCCCGACAGCTACTACTACTATACCTCCATTCGAAGCTACTACTACTTCAAATGGCTCTCCATTCCCCAATGAAGTAGTTGAAGAACTTGAGGTTTCTTGTTACATTTTTCGATACATATACTGATCTGTTGATTTTGTTCTTGTCTGAAATTTTTCTTCTTTGAAGGTTCTTCCCATACGACAGTCCATGGCACATACAGCTTCGGTACAACAGCGGAAACCGATAATCAAGTATGGCTTATATACTACTCTCTCTTATGTTCTTAACGTTTGAATCTGCATTTTGGATTTTGAGATTCCTTTGCTTTGTGTTTGTTTGGTTATTCGCAGATTGAACTTCACGTCTCTAGGCAAAACAAATGGCAAGTAATAAAACAAAGGATCTCACAAGTCACCAAGGATTCTTCATGCTTTATGTAAAAATAAGAGTTTATATCAAAAGCTTTTCTTAGATGTTAGAAGCAAAACCTAGAACTTATAAGTTCATGTGTATAATTAAAATTTATGTAATGTGTTCTTGTTTTGTTTAAGGCTACAGATTCCGTATAATGTAAACTCTTGTTCTTACAAATGTTGTAGAAACTTCACTTACTAAATGTGGTTTTGGCTAGTTCCAATGGAGAAAACAAATATAGGTTTTGAGATGCTTGTAATCCACGTAAGCTTGTTGCCACTCTGGAACCATCTCTGAGGATAATTCTTTTCCAAATTTCATTTTTCTTCCTATGTTTTTCTTTTCAATTCGTAAAAGATTAGAGACCAGTTTGTTACTATATATAGAATGTGACAAAACAAAAATTATTGATCGTTAATTGATTAAAAATCTTTCAGTGGCTAGTCATTTAGCTCAATTAGGAACCTAATTTGAGAAATATAGGAAACTTATTGAATTCTTAGGATAATGTGGGAATATAATTAAAATATTTTCTAATACTATTTCTTTTAAAAAATAAAAGAAAATTTTATAATTTTTTCAATATTTAAATCGATAAAACCGGTGAAATGATATTTAGTGGCAGGTGGTAAGTGAACTAAAAGCAGTCACTATAACACAAGTAGAAATCGAATCCTATTATCTATATAATGTAAAAATTTGACTAATAAACTAGTAAGTTGTGGATCAATGTTGACAAAAAAAAATATTGATGAAAGCGGATCCACATTCCATATTTCATTTCGGAAACAATATCATATTAGACTACGCGGCTCTTTGAAATTAAAACTCCAAATATGGAAATTCAATTATATATATATACATATTGTTAATGTTTTATATAGTTTTGGTTGTTGTTATAGGCTTAGTTACTTCTAGAAAATGATATCATGTTTGGTATTTCAAAAGAGGTTAACTACCTAAAATACCATGTCCTTTTCATTGTTTTATAAAGTATTTTATAAAGTGGGTTTAGGTACTTATAAAAAGTATTATTTAGGTTTTTGTTACATTTAGAAATGATTTCCTCCACAAACTATTTTAGTAAATTGGATTTGTAAGACAAATTAATATAAGAAAAAGAAATGATTGAGATTTAACATAATAATTTACAAAATTGATGATTCTCATTTAATAGCTTAAAATTTGTGCGGGACCAAATGCATAAGACTTGTCAATTATCACTTCCACAGATTCGGCAAGACACATTCAGACGTTTCAAACTTCGGATACTTGTAATGAGTTAAGTACATTGTAATATTGCAAAGCATTTTAGTTGTCTTTTTCATCGTCTTCGTCGTAGTTGAATGGTAATGGAACTGACTTGAAAGCTCTGAACTTCCCCACATTATTCAAATGCTCATTTTCTAGCCTGTCAATTCATATATAAAACTTATAAAGTTAAATTCAGAGAAATGATGGATTTCACACGAGAACTATCATATAGCACCAGATACACCTTAAACTAATACCTCATAATATATGTTCCCGATAAGAAAGTTGAAGATTTAAATCTCCCTAAAATAAAAGTTCTAAACTTATATATCCCCGGAAGAATAGTTTGAAACTTACAATTCCATCATCCCAAACTTATACTGAAGCGGTCTAAACCAAGATTAGTGGGTCTTCGGGTTTACTAGTCTGATGGCGGGTCCGGGTCGGATTTTAAATTATTGGTTTTAAGTTTCGAAGTATTATTCTAGGAGATATAAATTTAAAACTTTTATTTCAGGGATATTTATATCTTTAAGTTTATTATCGAAGATATATAGCACGAAATCTTAGTTGTGGGTGCATTTGTTGTACGGGTAATAAGTAAACTAACCTGAAGAAGTTCCAAATCCCACGACGAACAATTTCCAGACAAGCCATAACAGCAAGTGTTGTCTGCTTGTGCAATGGCTTGAAATCGTAATTCAATACAGATTGTAACCAGGCAAATCTCAAGACAACGTTCAAGATCTGCAGTTTTAGTTATTCAGGACTTCAGTTTTGTTTCTCTCTATGTTATAAAGTTTATTAGAGAATAATATCCTACATCGGAAGTTAGAAGAGATTCTTTCTAATATATATAAGATATGGACCTCTCCACTCATTGCCAATTGGTTTTGAGTTGGAAACCCATATTTTAATATGGTATAAGAGTCCACGATCCACACTATCCAACCTGATCCAACCCAAACTTGGTCTAATTATTGACAAGTCAGGCCCAAAATTGGTGTAAACACAAGAAGTAAACTTACCATTGCAATGAAGTAAACTTTCTTCTGAGGGACAAGAAGTTTATCACGAAGCCATCGGTTTTTAGACGTTCTTTTAAGAAGACCCCAATCATGAACAAAGTCCCAGTATGTAGAGACAACAGCTGCAAGAGCTGAGAAAGCACCAGCTAATACTTGGAGACGAAATTTCTTATTGGGATCGATTTCGTGAACATAAGCTGTTCTTAAACAAACAGCTACTATTGTCAACAGGTACTTGACTCCATTGTATCCTTGATCTATGCTTCTTTCCTCAATCATTCTTCGCATGCACTGAAGAAATTCAACAACAGAGACATTACTATTGAGTTGCTTTATGAATGTGTTCTTTTGAAGAAACTTTGTGTACCTGAAGGAGGCGGGAGAGATATGGAATTACTGCAACAATGTATAATGAATATTTGAAGATGTTTGAATCCTTGCAGGTGGATTGTCTTAGCTTGAAATCTCCCCAACCATAGTAGCAAACATAGAACACGATGTTTCGAAGAGCTTCTACTTGGCTAGTTAATTGATCACCCAAGAAGTAATCGGGTAACGTTACCTGCATTGAGAAGGCATCAATAACAACCGAGAAATTATGGCTTCCAAATCAAAACCAATTGACAATGAGTAGATTGACCTCAAGATATAAATGATATAACTTAACATCTTGAAATATCACAAATCATGCATGCTTTCTTGGACCTAACTATATCAAGATAAATTATTGGCTACCAACTCAAAACCAACTGACCACGAGCGAACTGACCCTTAGATTGTACTCCTTCTGTTATCTTATACTTGATATTTTATTTTTCACACATATTAAGAACTCATTTAACTATTTTATTTTTTCTAAACAAAATATGTTTTATCACCAATTCCAAAATAATCTAACCAATCAAAAACCAATATGCAGAATTTCAATAGTCAAAAACACTAAAATCACAATAAATATTGCATAGAAATCTTAAAACATCAACTAAAATGAAACAAATTTTTTTCTAAAACATCAACTATAACTAAACGGATGGAATATATATTAGAATAAATAGATACCAACTTTCCGATATCAGATATCAATCACATTCTACAATAGTTTAAATGATTATCAACCAACATTGATGAGCTCTTATAGTTACCTTATAAAGAGGAGCAGCAAGGCAGTGAAACAGAGATGTGAGGAAGAAGAAGCGACTTGAACGGTAGAAGAAACCAAATGGCAAGATTAAAACTACAAACAAAGCCTTAAAACAAACATCATACAAAGTTAGAGCCATCTACGTAGCTAAGTTTGCATTAAAAAGAACAACTCTTTTTCTTTATTTACGGACTTACCAGAAGATAGAAAAGAGGAAGAAGTTCGGTTATTGCTTGGTAATCTTTAGTTTTGGGATGTACTTGCATGTCAAGATTCCCAAGAACACAAAGCAAAGCAAACACTCCAATGCTAAATCCCACAAAGAGGACTTGTTTGTAACCAAGTTCAGTTCCTTGCTTGTATCCAAATATGAATGCATAGTTTACTCGATAACGCTTCCAATAGAATATATTGATAGCATACATTGTTATGTGCAGCACAATGAAGCCAAACAAGCTGCAAGAATAAATAGAGAATACAGAGACTGAGAGACTGCATCTAAGCAACATGTTTAATATTGTTGGGGTTACCCAACAAGCCAAACCCAATAAGAAAGATTGGGAGGCCCAACAACAAATTGAAGACATTGTAGTTATCGGCCCATAAATTAGGCCCAAGCCCATTAAAGTTACCGACTCAAAACTGTACGACACCCTATAAAAGGAAGATGAAAATCGTCACCATATGGCATATACAATTCACCTAGATACTTTCCTTATATATCTCTACAGTTGTACCGAGCAGAGTTCGAGAAAATATATCAATAATAAACCGTATTTGTCCTCGTCATTTCCTGTTTGGTAACTTTCATTATAATCGAACCTTAGACCTTCAAATTATTGTGCCGAAGAGAGCACAAACAGATATCAAAATGCTCTGTAAGAGACATGGTAATGTAAGTTTACCTATAAAGACGAAACATAGTATTCATGTAAGTATCATGATCGTTCTCCATAGTTTTTCGAGTTCGTATAATGGTTATAAGAGCTACTATAAGAGAAAACACACATCCAGCAGAGAAACCTGAAAACCAAAACTTATTATAAACACAAAAATCATTGAAATCAGATTGTAAATCATGATTTTTCTACCTGTGGAAAATGTAACTCGATGTCTTTCTCTTTTCATTTGAGGTCGTAAAATGTTCATTCCTTTTCTTCTGTTGCCATTTGAGAAATGCTTTATGAATGTAGCTTCAACTCGTTGTATGAGTTTCATAAGCTGCAATATAAAAGAAGATCAATACAACGATCGATAACAGACGACTCAGTGGAGTTAGTAATCTAGTCAAGCTTACCTCATCAGAGCTTCCAAGGTATGAATTATCAACCATTTTCATGTAAGCCTTTGAAGCTTTTCTTGAAGTTATCTGTGATTGTAACCAATAACCAAATTTCAGTCTCTGAAACATAAATCTTTCAGATGTCTCCATAGTCAAAATTAGTATTCTGACAAATCTTACCTTATCATATTTCTTCAGTATCTTTGAGAAA
The DNA here is from genome assembly GCA_900406435.1 of Lepidium aucheri. NCBI lineage: Eukaryota > Viridiplantae > Streptophyta > Magnoliopsida > Brassicales > Brassicaceae > Lepidium > Lepidium aucheri. The sequence continues at coordinate 73,129 of OVBA01000038.1, read as the reverse complement.
GCTAACACATTCAGAAAGCTGCAAATATAACGAATCAAATTCGATAAATCGAATTCGATATAGTAAACCTATTAGGGAATAACATCCCACATCGGAAGTTGGAAAAGATCCTCTCTAGTATATATAAGATATGAGCCTCTCCACTCATTGCCAATTGGTTTTGAGTTGGAAGCCCATATTCTAATATGGTATCAGAGCCAGGTTTGCTCCGAAGTTTCGGTCTAACGATCAAACTTCAAAACCAATTGGCAATGAGTGGAGAGGCTCATATCTTACATATACTAGAGAGGATCCTTTCCAACTTCCGATGTGGGATGTTATTCCCTAATAAAATCAGAATCAAGATATGGTAAGAGTACACACCTGTAGCTTTTGAGAAGACGAAGTTTTTGGTAAAACTCAATGAATGCAAATTTGAGCTTCTCTTCTACTTCATTTAGATTATGTCTAGTGAATTTGACTTCATTTTGGCTTGAAGAATGAAGAACGCCTTTAATGGTTGATCGAGGTGTTGCTTTAGTGTTGTTGATCTTAATGTGATCTAGAACCTCGAGTGGAGCTGGTCTCGAACCTTTCATTTTGGCCAAATTGCTCGTTCTCACGTCATCGTCATGTTCATCTTCATCTTTGTCTGCTCTAATGGAGTCTCCTTCCTCTATGACCTCCAAGTGAGCATGAGCTCGAGGCTTTACTATAACCAAACACGAGAGGGAGAGATTCATCATTTTCAAATATAACTTTAGGTTACGTGGAGATCAAGCATTAATATAAATTGTTACTTGACTTTCAGGAAATCATGTAGAAAAACATAAGGAATGGTAAAATTGTTATCAAAGAGAATAAATGAAAACTGATATAAAAGAAATTTAAATGGAAAATAGTGGTAAGAGATTAAATTATCAATAACAAGTAGTGTTATAATTATATGTTATGTTTCAAATTGAGAAAGTAAATATTTTAATAAGTTAGTGATATAATAATTTAATTATATACATGATTATACTAGAGGATTGTCCATGCAAAATCGATTATTTTTGAAATGCTTTTAGGAATAATAAGATTTTTTTTTCAATAATAAGATTTGTTTTATAGTTTAAAATAAATAATAATAGTCAATGTACATCTTAATTAGGATTTTTCCATAAAAAATTAAAATTTTCACATTTTCTATTGTAATATTGCAATATATATATATATATATTTGTTTTTAAATATTTTTCGAAATAACAAGATTTGCTATATATATAGAAAACGATTATATAAATATTATATTTTAGGTTCTATGTAATTTATTTTTGTCAACATAGGGTCCCAAATACTGGGCCTATTAGCCAAGTTCCACCATAATGCTGGTAGTGGAACTCGATCTCTCGACGTATAAGTGTGTTTGTCTTTAGTAAACATACCATCTGCCACTAGATTAAAAACCAATTGGAGTTCTCTATGATTTAGTTGATTATTTTCTAATTATTTCAAGACTCAGTCAAAAACCACAGCATATTGAAAAAAAAAAATAGTTGCATGTAACAATATCTTACTGGTTCGAGTTCTAGAGGGTGTAGAAGCTGTGATCGCTGCCGTCGAAGTTGCGACATCAGATGCCAAACGAGTCATCTCCACCGTCCGTTCTTCCCATCCCCAATCAATAGGATTCTCAACCTTAACCCTAAAAGCAATAAGAGCATCCATTTGCTTATTAAGCATAATTGCATCTTTCACTACTTCTTCCACTTTATCTTTATAGAATTTCTCTATTTTGTTAAACTCATCGTCTAGTCGCCGGAAAAAAACCAGTTCATACTCTCCTCCTTCCTCAGCCGTCATTAGAAATGTTGTCTCTAATCCATTAGATGCTTTATTAACAAGTATTGGAGCTTTACCTATTGAGAATAATAAATCTCATATCAAAAAATGGAAACAAAAAACGTAATACAACAATTAAGATTCCGATAAATATGCCCAGGACAGGTGGACTAGCAGTATTGTTCTCTTTACAGAGTAGAAGCGGGATTAAATGCTACTAGGCCAGTTGACAAAAAAAGACTCCGATAAATATCTTTGTCTGCTTTTTCCATCGGAGTTTGATTTTAAGTAGTCACGTTATGTACTGTCGTTGTTAATCCGATTTTATAAATGATTGGATCGACAAAACTCCACCGTAACCCAAATTTTTCAATTCAAAACAATATCACGTAAGAGTACACAATTCTTTAGAGTTAAACTCTAGTGGAAAAAATGGTAATTGTCTTATCACCGATTGTTAAAAATAGAACAAGATTTAGGTTCTCGCTTTATTTTTTTATCAATAATTGAATCGACATAACTCAATCAATAACTTAAACTTTCCAAACACCAGAAAATATTACAGGGCTACGTGACTCTTTAAAGTCCAACTCCAATAAAAAAAAGTTGCGAAACTAAACATTTAACCACTTTATCAAAAATACTTTGGTTTGTTATGAATTAAAAACCAATTTAACCCATAAAAAAAACTTATCTACTTATTGATACCTTCTTCAATGTCTATTTCAGAATAGTTGACTTGGCCGGAGCTTTGTCTTTTCTTTCCTGAAGTTTGGACAAGACCACTAAATGCTCGATATAGAGTCATTTTCCGGCTAAGTCCTTCACCGGAGTTAGCATGATGTGGAGGAAGAAGAGGACTGGTTTTGTGCTTGAGTTTGATAATTTCTTTGAGAAGAGTTTTGAGATAATCATAGCTTATGTAAGCTTGTTCCCACTCTGGTACCATTTGTGATGACAATTCTTTACCAAACTTCATCTTCTTCAATCTAGATTACTTGTTTCTAAATCTTTCCTTTTTGTGTTTATGTAAGTAAATACATAACAAGCTTATATATACAGACACAGAAGCAAGTTGTTATGCCCATTTGTATGTAGATATTAGTTTTAAGATTACGACACGATCAATGGTCCATATTTTTGTGGAGGGAAACTATTTTTTATATCTTATTGTTACATATAAAATTAGTATTTTAAAAGAGTTGTTTAAAATATAATTATTTTAGAAGAAATTTAGCCACTTGTAAATTGTCGCTCGAGTGTGAGAAATAGTCAATAGAGAAAATAGTATAGAAGAATCACCGTCCATGTGGAATTAAATGATTCTTCAATTGATTAATCAAGTTTTTAATCCACTTGTTTGATAAAACATAAATAATGCACTTATCAAATTTGCTAAAGGTGTGTGTTCATGAGTCCAAACTAAAGTTTCAATCAATTCCTGCCAATAACCATGCTAAGAAATTAAGATTGAATTGGAAAATAGAAAGATTTGTACAAGTTATACTTTTTGTCGCCATTTTGTGAAAAATAATAGCGGCGAGAAATTCTTTGACTCTTAATCGGAGTATTCAAGACGAATATGCTGTTATTTTTACCAAAATATTCAAGACGAATATGCTGTTATTTTTACCAAAATTATACTAGTTTTTTCTATAATTTAACTAATCCGATTCAACATAAATCTTATAAGCATTATTGAAATCTTATAAGCATTATGATCACCAAGAACTCCGAATCAACAATTCAATAAGATAACATCTAGTTCCGGAGCCATAAGAGCTATATAAATAATTATGATGTCTTATGCAAATGTGATTTAGTTTTCAAGAATACTAGATCAAATCCATGAAAACATGCTACTACGTATTTTCTCAAATTCTAATATTACTACTAAATCACACAATGGACAAATTATATTATACTCCTCCTGTTTCTGTTTAGTTGTCATTCTAGAATTTTGTACATATATTAAGAAAATATGTAAATATTTTCTTGTGCTCTTATTTACTATTAAAATTCCAAACCATTTAGTATTTTAATTATTTAAGTATGGACAAATGAGATAATTTTGTATTAAAAACTACATTGAAAAACTAGAATAACAACTAAAGTGAAATAAAAAATTTAACCTAGAATGACAATTTATATGAAACGGAGAGAGTATATTATTACATCATTCGTGACATAAATAATGACATAACTTTCCTACAATTAGTAATATCAGTTAAAAAATTGCTTTTTGACTTAGGTTAAGTCTTTAAGATAAAAATTAAATTTGTATTTAAATATTTGAAATCTTTTTTAATATGATTCTTTCTGTATATATATATATATATATTTTGATAAAGATCTTTCTGTATTTATTCAACATTATGATTATTAAAATGTCGTAGTTTTGAAGTTGAGGACGTTTTCATTAGCAATTGCTCTGTGTAAATATCGTTATCCTAATCAATGTTATGTATACGTCGTTGAATAATGAATATACAATCTCTATCTTCTACGATATAGGTAAGTTTCCAGAAATAACGATAAAAAAAACATACAATGAATATTAAATTATACAAAAAATAAATCGGAAATATTTGATATTTGAAAGTGTCAATGCATTTGGTTTCCCATTGTAACAACTAACAAGGTCAAACAATTAAATCTAATGTAACAATACCAATTTGCGTGGGACAAGTCAAGGTCAATCGCAAGATCGTCATGTAAAGAAATAATTCCCGTACAAAATATATTTATATCACTACAAAATACTCGATCCATTGTGACAATTGTATTGTGATTATGAATATTAGTAATAATTTATAACGTTTTATATACAATTTTATTACGAATTTTGTTTGTTACGAATTATTGTGACTCTATTCAATAACGATTTGTGATAAAAGTGTTACAAGATTTATTTGTAACGGGTATATTGTGATGTTTTTTGTTACTAATATGCATTTGCGACACTTCTATTGCAACCATTGACAAAATGTCACAAATTCGTAATATTTTTTTATATTGTGACTAAATATGTGTTATTGTGACGAAATATAACGTATCAATACAACTTTTTTCTTGTAGTAGTGTATCTATAGAGACAAGTACTCTTCATTAAATAACATATCTTTGTTGGTAATGGTAACAAAAAACCTAAATTAATACACAATATTTTTGAGAGCCGTGAAACTTGAAAAGTGAATAGTTCTCTCTGACTTCGAATGCAGGATCATTGTAAAATACAACAAGGTAAATAAAAAGGTTAGTGATACTTAAAACACTATGTTGAAATATTATTTGTTAGTTTTTGTTATTATATTTTATGATGAAAATATGACATTGTTTATAAAACATGAAATTATTAATTTTATGAAATGTTTGAGTTTAACTTGTTACTATTTTTCACAAATTTGTAATAATATTTAATCAAATGTTGAATACAAATATTTACATATTTAGTTAAGTTACCAGCAATACGTATATATCTCCAATGATCCATATTCATATGATAATGTTCCACTTGTACATATAAGTATTGTTGATGGAAAAAATAGAAAAGAATGTTAAAAATTAATAATATAGAACAAATATAAAATTCTTTTTGTTGGAACAAAAGCAATCTGACTCTCAATGTTATTTAATTTTAGTTTGCTTATTCTATCCGATTTATATTAGTATTTTTGGTTCGCTAACCCATATCAATAACATTAAACTAAAATAAAATTATATCTTTATCAGCTAATTATAAATATAAAAATTTTGGCAGGAACAAAAATAGTCAAACGTAATCTAACTTGTACAAAATTACAAAATACAAAAGTGATTCTTGTTTCTTTATATCTTTATTTATAAAAACTAAAAAATTGTTAAACAATCTTATAATTAAATAATAATAAAAATTGTGTCCTAAATGATCTACGAGATCTGCATGTGTTCTGTATGATATGCATGATCTGTATGATTTTGTATTTTTGATCTGCATTCTCCATTAAAAATTTCTGTATTTGAAGACTTTAGTAGACTTAAAACTATATATAGTTTACTGTTTCCTGTTTCATATAATATATCGTTATAAAATAGATTCTCTGATATGACATGTTGAAACTAACTTGAAATTTTATTTATACGAACTTTTAATATCTTATTTCGTTGATTTGAGTATTATACATCACATCATTTATGGGTTCCATTATAGAACAATGATATTCTTAAGCACAACTAGAAGAATTGTTTATCCAGAGTTGTTTAAAAATTATGTATCCATTTCTTGTATGGTTTTATGAGTCACAGGTGTAAGTGCATTGTATAAATGTCAAAAAAAAAAAATTCATGGTCCCCTTATGCTTAAATCTCATAAAGGAATTGACTGACAAGACTTTATATAATTAGAGATAGAGGAACATAGAGATATAAAAATACTTAGACATTCATTATTGATTTAATATTAGTTCTAGAAATTTAATGGCAGAGTAGGTTATATTTTAAAAATTTGTTTTTGTGTTTTGAAGAATATATATTAATGAATAAATAAAAATTTCTCAATAGTAAAAAAAAAATGTTCCAAAGTTGCACGATAATGACAAATGACTTTTACTTCCATAAGATTTTGGATCGAGATAGTTAAATATAATTTTTGAAGCTACTAAACACAAATTCACCATTACTCCTATATTTTTTCAGCTATAAATATATGGAAATCACTATCTTATTCTTTTCAAATTTATAAAATAATTGAAAACCTACATCGACTTATGTTTTGATCTCTTAAATTTAAATCGTATTTCAATATTTATATATTTTTTTATTTATAACCATTACAGTATTTATTTAATTTCATGATTGTTAAAATGTCTTAATATTAAGGTTTTCATTAGTCATTGCACAATGAAATATCGTTGTCTTAATTATGCATCGAAGTGAATATGTATCTTGTACAATATTAATAAGTTTCAAGAAATAACCACAAAAAACAAAAAAAACCAAATCAAACAAAAATTAATTTTACTTCATTACTAAAATTAATTTTGAAGATCTTAGAAGACTTAAAAAAATTTGTATTCATGACTCGTTTCATGTAATTTGTTGTTATAGAGTAAATTTTTTTATCCGACATATTAAGGGCTAGTTCGAAATTACTTTTGTATAATGTTTTTATCTCTTTGTTTTCTTTAAGTAATGGGAAATCGATGATGATTGACAAAAATCACCAGTAAAAACTAATAAATATAAAAGATTATTACTACATTTTGAACCATTTTATTATCATTCTGACCACAAAAAAAAAGATTATTACTACACTTTGAACCATATATAGAATTCATAAAAATTTATTTGATTTGTAATCCTATGTAATAAAATTTAGGATTTGAAAGATTTATGTTATAGATTAATAAACCTATTAGATCCAATTGTTGATCCTATTAGATTCATTGGCAAAGTCTTATTTTGCTTAAATGGACACAAATGGGCCTACAATGAAACATGTAAAGCCCATTTAAAAGATAATGCTTTACATGTTAGAAAAACAATGCGTGCTTTCACCATTTTCCTTTGGTTCTTCGAATTTCACAACCAGTCTCACTTCATCGTCGTCTTCCTCATCAGTCATTTCTAGGGTTTTGTTGTTCTTCTCCAATTGCAAATACCCAGAAAAGAACAGAACGGAGAAGAAAGTTTTCATTTTTTACTGGTAAGTAGAACCATTACGGCCAAATTTTTGCTCCGGTTATATAGATTTGGCTTCATCTTTCTTAGATTTTGTTGTTGAGTAATTTCCATGATTGGTGTAGTCTGATTGTATCTCGTTAATGTTTATTGAACTCAATACAATTGAAATTATGTATTTTTTGTTTCAGAGAATTTATAACGCTTAAAAATGGCGAAGAAGCAAGGATCTGCGATGTCTCTTGAAGCTTTTGTGTCAACAATGGCTCCACTTATAGACATGGAGAAAGAAGCTGAGATTTCAATGTCTTTAAGCACTGGTGCTTCAAGGAACATAGAAACTGCTCAGAAGAAAGGCACAACGATTCTCAATTTGAAATGTGTTGATGTTCAAACAGGTCTAATGGGGAAAAGTCTTATTGAGTTTCAATCAAACAAAGGAGATGTTCTTCCTGCTCACAAGTTTGGTAATCATGATGTAGTTGTTTTGAAATTGAACAAATCTGATCTTGGTTCTTCTCCTCTTGCACAAGGAGTAGTTTATCGTTTGAAGGATTCTTCTATAACTGTTGTTTTTGATGAGATCCCTGAAGAAGGTTTAAACACGTCTCTTAGGTTGGAGAAACTTGCAAATGAGGTAACTTATCGCAGAATGAAAGATACATTGATACAGCTAAGTAAAGGTGTGTTAAGAGGTCCTGCTTCTGATTTAGTGCCTGTCTTATTTGGTGAGAGGCAACCAACGACGTCAAAGAAGGATGTTACGACCTTCACGCCTTTTAATAAGAACCTTGATCAGTCGCAGAAAGATGCGATTTCAAAGGCTTTATCTTCAAAGGATGTTTTCTTATTGCATGGTCCTCCTGGTACTGGAAAGACAACAACAGTGGTGGAGATTGTCTTACAAGAAGTCAAACGCGGTTCAAAGATTCTTGCTTGTGCAGCTTCAAATATAGCAGTTGATAATATTGTTGAGAGACTTGTTCCTCACAAAGTAAAGCTGGTGAGAGTGGGACATCCTGCACGGCTTTTACCTCAAGTCTTGGATAGTGCTTTAGATGCTCAGGTTCTAAAGGGAGATAATAGCGGTCTAGCGAATGACATCAGAAAGGAAATGAAGGCACTAAATGGGAAGTTGTTGAAAGCTAAAGATAAAAATACAAGGAGACAAATCCAGAAGGAGCTTCGAACTCTGGGTAAAGAAGAGCGTAAAAGGCAGCAATTAGCTGTATCGGACGTGATCAAGAATGCTGATGTTATTCTCACTACTTTGACTGGTGCATTAACACGAAAGCTCGACAATTTAACTTTTGACTTGGTGATCATCGATGAGGGAGCACAGGCTCTTGAGGTAGCATGTTGGATAGCTCTGCTAAAGGGTTCAAGATGTATACTTGCAGGAGATCATCTCCAACTTCCACCGACAATCCAAAGCGTTGAAGCTGAAAAAAAAGGTTTAGGGAGGACACTCTTTGAACGGTTAGCGGATCTTTATGGAGATGAGATCAAGTCCATGCTTACTGTCCAGTATCGTATGCATGAGCTTATAATGAACTGGTCATCTGAAGAGCTTTACGATGGTAAAATAAGAGCTCATTCAAGTGTAGCCTCCCACATGCTTTATGACTTAGAGAATGTAGCAAAATCTTCTTCAACGGAAGCCACTCTACTATTAGTAGATACCGCTGGGTGTGACATGGAGGAGAAGAAAGATGAAGAAGAGAGTACTTATAATGAAGGTGAAGCAGAGGTTGCAATGGCACATGCCAGGAGACTAATGGAGAGTGGAGTTCAACCATCTGATATTGGAATTATTACGCCTTATGCTGCTCAGGTTATGCTGCTAAGGATTCTTAGGGGCAAAGAGGAAAAGCTAAAGGACATGGAGGTCTCTACAGTGGATGGTTTCCAAGGTCGAGAAAAAGAAGCTATCATCATTTCCATGGTTCGATCAAACTCGAAGAAAGAGGTTGGTTTTCTAAAGGACCAAAGGCGAATGAATGTGGCTGTTACTCGATCTAGAAGACAATGTTGTGTCATCTGCGATACAGAGACAGTGAGCAGTGATGCGTTTCTCAAACGTATGGTTGAATACTTTGAAGAGCATGGCGAGTATCTCAGTGCCTCTGAGTACACCAACTAGTTGCCGCAAGTTTCTTAAACTCACGCCAATTGCACTTGTTTTCGCTAACTAGCAAGGCAAGTCATCGAACTGATACGTCAGCTAAACTCTATTCTTGGTACAAAGATGTCACAATTTAAGTTTCATCTCTTTTCAAAAACACAAAAGGCTCTATAGACAGAAAAGTATCAGAACTAATCATACCCTGCTCTAATGGTTAATGATCTATATACCATTTTCACTAATACATTCTTGAGGATTGGCGTAGAAGTAATCTTCTTCCTTTGGTCTATCAGAGATAACTTTCCGATGTGTTGGTTCTCCCATTCGTCGTCCTTGATGTGCTTCTTTGACAGCTACTGCAAACTGATCCCAAGAGAGCGTTTTGTTGCTATACAAGTCCAAAAGCTCCACAAGTTTCTTCCGGTTTAGTAGAATTGTTTTCTTATGCCCAACATATCTGTATAGAGTATAAACATTGTTCATTTCAAGAATTTTTCTGCAAAATAGCTTGAAAGAGTTTGATTTTGGTAATAGAAGTACCTTCGATGACCTTCAACAACTTTGGCCATGTTACCATAGTAAGTAGGTATAAAAGTGTTGCTAGCTACTGATACTATGAAATCTAAAGCAGCCATTTGAGATGAATAGTTCTGAAGTCGCTGCAGATCTGCTGAATCCAGTAGCATTTCCTTTCTCACCTGAAAACCAAACATCATCATCACTAAAACCGATCATTTCGAAGTGTGTTTATGTTAAAACTTATAAAGAAAACTTACCGTCCCTGGAAATGCTTCCTTTAAAAGAGCTAATCTTCTTGCACCACCATAAATCTCACCAGCTGCAATGTATATCTGTGTATCCTTTTGAAACCCCAATGCTTTAAGAACCAAAACCGTCTCCTCGGGTGTCAATGGACACTGCCCTTCCACTCTCCTTTCTTCTGAGACTATTTCTTTCTCTCTCCACCATGGATATGCATACCTTGAACACAACAGAGAACCATAAAGCCAAGACTTCTACAAAAGACCAAGTAGCATCAAGCTAGAACCTCTTTTACCTCATCTTTTTGAGTTCTTCAGCTTCTTCCAAAGTGCAACCATAAGTACAGCCAGAGAAAGCCAACATATCCATCTCATATCTCAGATGCAACGCCACAAAAGACCCTCTTTGTTGAAGAATCCGAACTAACTTTGATCCCAAAGCCTCAATCCGCGGAGTGAATTTCAATCCTTGGAAATTCACTCGGCATCTCAGTCTTTGAATGTCATCAGAAAGACCATTGTTCGCCAATCGTGTATCACTCTTAACGAAATGAATAACATTATGTTTTCTAAATCGTGGCAATACCTGAACAAGAAGATAAGATCAATCAAAACACAAATCATAAGCAAACAAAGAAAGAAGAAGTAACTAAAACTTTACCTGTTGCAAGTAATACTTGTCGTTTGACCAACTGACAGGCTGCATTTCGAACAATTTGTATCCATACTTCTTACTATACCGTTTTGGAAGTCTCTTTAAGATCCGAACTTCATCTCTTAATGAATCAACAAAATGCTTTATATCAAAAATATCCTCAAAGTCACTACAAACAGAAGAAACCATGGATGCTTTAGCTCAAACATGCTTATCCAACGACATTAGATTCCCTCAAAATCCAAACAAACATACCTTGGATCAGCCCAAAACGATTTCTTATCAAGCTCTGGAACAACAAGAGTCAAATTCAATAGCCTAGCAACAGTAACCATATCACAAATCTGAAACAAAAACAAGAACACAAGACATCAAAAAACTCTGATACTCCAAGTGAGAAGAACAATGAAGATGAAGTTCACGAACCGCTGCACGCATTTGATTCAAACCACCATTACAAGAAACTCGTAGAATCCCATTACTTGTGTAATTTCCTGCAAAAGATTCATACTATCTTTAAACTCACACTCACCAAAACAAACCCAAAAACACAAATTGATCAAATAACACAAAACTAACTTTGAGGAGGCAGCAAGTGAACTGATTCTACAGGACGAGAGAATCCAAAATTCTGAGTGTTTAGACTAGTAAAGATTCGGAAATGCCAAAGCTCACCGGCTACAAAGAGCTGAATCAAGCAAGTCCAAATCAAAATACAAGAACAGATTCTAAAGAACCAAACTTGTAATCGAGTTTTGGGTACTGATTGACTTGGAGGCTTAATATCACTCCGCCGTGTTTGAGTATTTTCCGATCTGTTTTCCATTTATCTCTGACGAGAATCATTGCCACTTCATCATCGGAGAAAATTAAAAAAAAAAACCAAATTTACTGAATATTTGTGTATATACGAATTGGAAAACAAAAAAGCAGTTTTTGGTTTTCAAAGTTTGAATCTTTAGGGATTATTCTCCTACTGAGAGATCCCAAAAAGGATCAAGAGGAGAAAAACGGTGGGAAAAAAGAAGCAAAAATAAGTCCGGACAAATAAAACAGATACGACCGTTCAAAGCTTTTTTTTTTTTCTTCGTTTGGGCCTACAGGCCCATTGGACCCTACTTTGAGGCATTAAAACGGATTACAATGTTCATTACTCTTTAAACTCTTTATATTTGCAAAATGGTCCTTTTAACTTTTAAATGTCATAATTATATACTCAACTAATAGTATAAAGAAAAACCATTACATTTTGATGTTAAAGTATTAGATCAAAGATAATTTATTTTATAAGAAGTATATGTATAATTAATTTAAATTTTAAAATACAATATTTAATAAATATACAATGACATAAGTAAATTTTTCATAGGTTACATTTGTATTTTATTTAAATTTGATATTACGTTAATAATAAATTCTAAGAGCATTTCTAATTGATTTTTTCACCTATTTCAAATTTGAAATTTTTAAGTTTTATAGTTTAAAAATAAAATAAATGGGTTAAATTGATAACTTCATAAATAATAGATATTTTGAGAAAATATAAAAATACGGAAAAAATATATTCTAAAAATATTCTTTATAGAGTAAAAAATAGAGTAATTGGTTGGAGCAAAACTCAACTCTATTTTCGAATTGCTCTATTATAGAATAAAAAATAGAGTAATGGGTTGGAGATGCTCTGAAACAAACTGAAAAGAAATATTTAGATTGGTTTCGGCTTCGGACAAATAAAGTTTCACTGTCTTGGTAATATCAATACTTGGTTCGGTTTGGTCATTGTTGCTCAACAAAGGTCCCTCCATTGATGACTTTGGGATTCTTCTACTTCTCTTTGAAGCCAAAACATTTTATTGACCTTTCTTATTCTTTGTTGGTGCTAAGTTATTATTGTAAGACGAACTCTAAGTCTTTTACAAGTTCCATATAGTATTATGATCTTTAGAACACAAAGCATTGACTTTGATTTGGTGCTAATTTATTATTCTAAGCTCAACAATAAGCTAAGTCTTTAAATTTACGTAGCGCTCCCATGTTAACATAAAACATAGATATGTCCAAGACATATCTAATATGGTAATTTTGTTTTGTAACCACTCAGAACTGAACCGATAGATTATTTTTGGGTGTTTGGTTACTTTTGATTTCAAGTACACACATTTTTCCGGGTCTTTGGTTACTTTTTGTTACAAATAATCTTTCAGAACCGAACTAGTTGAGAATTCAAATTATTTCGGGTCTCACTCAGTTTACATTTTAAGTACCTATTCAAAACTGAAACTAAAAAAATCCAAGCTAAATTATAGTAGGTAACTAATATAGTTACCATATTTTAAAAAACACAGAAAAAACCAAAAATCGAAACAACCAATCCGAACCAAACTTAAGAATCCAATTACGCTAGTCATATAAGTTCGTAATTTTTTATTATTAAACTTTAATACACATGATATCTTATATATAAAAGTGAGAGACGCTTTTATTCTGGACGTGTTATAAACTATATGATAAAATTAACCTAAGGTTCATAACTACCCTTAAAAATATGATTAAAGTTGGTTTCGTTATAAAATTTTATATTAAAATTTAAAATTAATAAAAATTTAATAGAAAAAACTTTAAAAGAAATTAAAATTTAATAAAAATATATTGAGTATAAATTTGATTTTAGATTCGATTTGGGTTTCGAGTTGGTTTTTCGGGTACATAAATTTATGATTCATTTTTGATATTTTGTAAGGTTTGGTTCATCTAATTTGATATTTTGGTTCTTTCGATTTAGGATGTATTCGAGCATTTTCATATTTTGGATATGGTTTGGTACGGTATATACCAAGTTTTGGTTTAATATTTTTTGTATAAAAACTCAAATTTTTTAAAAAGTAATAGAAAAACTAGGAAAAGCTAAAATTTGATTCTTGATTTGATTTCACTTCGGTTACAGATTCTGCTTGTCAAATACATAGATTTATGACCCATTTTGGTATTTTATCGGGTTTGTTTCTTCTAATTTGGGTCGACTTCGGTTCGGGTTTCGAATCCTTAAAACAATATCTTGAAAATAATATTCTAAAGTATCAATACTGATCTAACAAGCTAAATAAACATAGTTTTTTTAAAAAAATCAAAACAACCAAATTCCGGATTACAATATAGGTATAACCCTAATCTTAATTAAAGTAAAAAGGGTATTATTGTGTATGCATCAGTATTGTAAAAAAAAAGATAGAAATAGTGTAAGCAGTTTTTGTTCTGGCAAGAAATCCATTGGAATAGCGTCACCATGAGTTTCTATATTTAACCTATTAGCAGCTTTCCGATGCACAACGGTGTGCACAAACAACAACCCACCATTGTATATATTACCATAGGAACCACATATCGAGTCCAACCAAAAGTAAGGAAAAACACACATAAACTGCAAAAACAATTATTAATTAGAGAGGTTAATTCTGTTTTTTGGGGATTTTATAGTAACAAAATGTTCGATGCACACACCTATAAAGATCACTAGAATAATCCAGAGATGATGATGATCTGTGAAGAAAAACCCAAAGGAAAGCCACAGACCAAACCGCAAAGAAGAGTTCCAACATTGTTTTCAAACAAGTTAAAACGTATTCCATGTCGATTCTCCTAGGAAAGCTGAAAAAACCTCAAAATTGTTTGATGCACTAATGAAGATGTCATTTGAATGATCTAGAGATGATAAAGTGGAAAATAAAATCATACCAACAAGGGAAGTATTTGTCGAGAACATTCCTCAAAAGAAATGTAATGTCATTCTCGCCGTTCTCTACAGCTCTGAAAACCAATACATATGTTTTGTCAGACAGTTAAATTGATAGGTGTGAATATTAGACTAGTTTCCTTGTTATTTTGTATCATTATCCACCATATATGACTTATACTATCTCATTCTAGCTAATATTTTACATACTTTGCACATTAGAGTCTTAAGAGCATTCATATGCATATTTTCTATTTTTTTGAGTCATTTAAGGTGATTTAGAGCTATGTATGAAGGATTGAAAATTTGGGGATGAAAAGTAAGTAGATGAACTGAAATGCATCAAACAAACAAGGAAAGTTGGTTGCTGAAAACCTTGACCATTTTAGTTGAGACAATGCCTTTAGTGAAGAACCTACTACGTGCTTAAGAACCTACTACGTTCTTAAGAATGCTGATCGATGAAAACCTTACCATGAACGGAATTGGATGAAATTTGTACATAAGATGACCACAAGAGTTAACTTTTATTTGGTGGTAGTTTGAAGGCATTTGGACAACCAGTTAGGAACATATGACGAAGTTAGCTCATTTTGCCGCGAAGATTAAGCCGAGGACTTTCATGGAGAGCTCAGGTCGACCTCCAGCTCAACAGGAGAGGTCAATGCCAAGCTACAACACACACAAGAATTCTGGAATTCACCAGGTCGACTCCCAGCTTGACCTCACCACCTCGACCTCACGAGCACGACTTTATTTGATTTATCTGACCCGGTTTTGTCCCAGGTCGACCTGGCTCCATTTTAAAACATTAAAACCCAAATGTTTAAGGTTTTTTGGATACATCTTTGAATTTTTCTTTCGCTGTGTAAGCAGCCACTTGAGAGAGAGAGGAAGAATTGTTGGAGACCCTTTTGGGGTTGATGATCTTTGGATCATCATCTCCCATATATTGAGATTTGTTCATCCTTTCTCTTATCTTTCATTCATTATGTTTATGCTTATGCTCTTGTTTATTGTTATTTTCGTGCTTTGTTCAATGTCTTTGATGTTTGAGTAGTGAAGTGATAGGTTGATAGTTAGATATATCTTAGGATTTTTATGGTTGAATCTTGAGCTTAAGTTAATAGATCTTTAATTAGATTCCTTCATTTAAGGTGTTTTTAAAGCTATATTAAATTGATCACTTGAATCTAGATGTTAAGAGTTTTGTCACTCGAGATGTGTTCGATGAAATTCCCGAATGAATTTTTTATGAGTTTTTCTTCCATAACAATTCAGAGATGAAGTTAGGGTGATTAATGGTGATTAGAGATGAAGTTAGGGTGATTGGTGAGCTTGTTTGTAATGCTTGTTAGTCTTTGAATCGGCAACTAGAGTTATTTTAATTGATTGACTAGGAAAAAATTCATTGCTATGAGAGCGAGATGTTCTATTATTGTGTCTCATGCCCTAGGATGGTTCTGTATGAGTCTTTGAGTATCATTGATTCAATTATTTTTATCCTTTGATCAATTACCTTGACTAAAATCTATTGCTAGTTTGTGTTTTGTTCTTGTTTAATTTGCTTGTTACTTGTTTTAAGTTGATCTCTTAATTTGAGTTTAGTTTGATTTGTTTTAGTTTTAGTAGTATTTTAATTCAATTCTAAAATTGACGTGCTTTAGTTTAAATTTGATTCTCATAGTCCTAATGTTAGTTCTAGTTCCTGTGGATTTGAACCTTAAATGTTCTCAATGATAATTGTTTGCATTTGTTGTGATTAATGGAGTGTTAAAAGCGAACATCACAAATCAATTAATCCTAATTTTTAAACCAATTTTGTTTTTAACCACAAAGCTAATTTCTTGTCCGCAATATTAGAGTGTTTTCCAAAAATCAAACTTTTGTGAACTATGTCTTAACATTTGATTTTTATCTTTTTGGAAATAAAATGATCTAAGTTGGAAAAAAAAAACAAGTTTTGTTTAATTACTTATACGCAATTACCAAAAAAAAGAAAAACAATATACCTGTGTGATAAAGGAGGTATTATTCCTGAGATATAACCACGGATCTGCCACAAACTCCAACATATGATTGGGAAATTGACAATACTAACACAAGTATCAGTGATGATCCATGTTGCTTCTGAATGTTGACCTTTTGTCTCTCTTAGAACAATTATGGCTGTAATAACCTTTGCAATGGTCGTAATAAAGTCGACCATGCTAAAAACAGCTGCAAGTCCCTGCATAAAACTTAATGTATAATGGGAAGAGTCTCTAGTGTCGACGATGTGATCATTGTTGCTCAACAAAGGACCCTCCATCGATGACTTTGGGTTTCTTCTACTTCTCCTTGAAGCCAAAGTATTTTATTGACCCTTCTTATTATTTGCTGGTGCTAAATCATTATTGTAAGACGAACTCTAAGTCTTTTAGAAGTTCTATATATTAGATTATTAATTTGGTGCTAAATTATGATCTTTAGAACACAAAGCATTGACTTTGTCTTTCCAATAATTTGGTGCTAATTTAATACTATAAGCTCAACAATAAGCTAAGTCTTTAATTTAAAGTTATGTAGTGCTCTCATGTTAACACAAAACATAGATATGTCTTTTTTATTTTAATATTGAACTACAACTAAGCGGTTCATTAGCCAAATTTCTATATAATATAGGCAGTGAAACTCGATGCCCTGAATGTATGTTGGTGCCTACTTTTAATGGATTTACCAGCTGCTACTAAACCAAAGTCATTTCACAAACATAGATATGTCTAAAAAACATTTTCTATAACTTTTTGCATTTTTATATATATTCCTACTACATCTACTCATTCCAATTTAAATGGTCAAGAACTAATTTATGAAATACGATATATATATATATATATATCATAATAAAATTATATCACTTCTTAATATATAAATTTAATGATATATTATGTAATATTAGGATTATACCTACACCATAGCGCGAGATTTAATTTTTTTTTCAATATGTATACATTTAGGTTCTTAGACCCATGTTAATAGTTTAAATATATTTTTTCAAAATATTGTTTTAGAGGTCCAAAAAATTGAAACAAAGTCAATCCGAATTAGAACAATCAAACTCGTCAAAATATTTAAATATGTATTTAAAAAACCAAACCTAAAACCGAACTAAAACCAAATCAAGAACCAAAATTTAGAGCTTTTCTATTATTTTATTTTTTTAATTTGATATTTTTGTAAAAAAAATACTTGAACCTGAACTCGTTCTATACAGAACCGAACCCCTTCCAAAAAATAAAATACCTAAATAAGTTCTAAATCAAAAAAACCAAAATTACCGAATTAAAAAAACCAAACCCGATAAAATACCAGAATGGATCCTAAATTTATATACCTTAAAATCCGAATCCAAACTCAAACTGTAACCAAATTTGTACCCATTATTTTTTAAATCAAATTTTAGTTTTTTAGATTTTTTATTTAAAAACATTTATTAATTTTAAAATATTATTTAAAATTTTGTAAAGAAAAACCTTAAGAATATTTTTAAGAGTAATTATGAACCTTAAATTAGTTTTATGCTATAGATTATAACACGTCCAAAATGAAAGTGTCTACCGTTTTGATATACAAGACTAGGAGTATACCCGCATTATAATGCATGGTTTGATTGTTTTGATTATTTTAAAACCATGTTCATTTAGATTGTTAGACTAGTGATAATATTTTGGAATATTTTTTTGAGATGTTGTTTTAGATGCCCAAAACACTAATTAAAATCAATCTGAATTAAAGGAACCAAACCCGACAAAATACCAAAAAGAACCCTAAATTTATATACCCAAAAAACTGTACCGGAACCAAATCAATAACCAAAATTTAACTTTTAATTTTTTTCTATTAATTGTTATCTGAATTGAATCTTTATATAAAAATACTCGAAGCTTTAACTCGATTTATACCAAAACAAACTGTATCTGAAAAATAGAAATATCTAAATAAATCTTAAATAAAAAGATTCAAAATACTGTTTTAAAAGAACCGAACCCGAAAAATACCAAAACTACCAAAAATACCAAAATACTATGCTAAAATACTGTCTTACAAAAAACACAAAGCATTGACTTTGTCTTGTCTTTTTCCGATGATTTGAGGCTAATTTATTATTTTAAGCTCAACAATATGTGAATAGTTCTTAAATTTTGCAAGTGGAGCATTATTTATGTATTGACGTATTGCTGCAAATTATATGGTATAAAGTATTTACAATAGTTGTTGAGCAAAACAATAAAAAAATCAACCTCGTACATACATTATGTTTGGAACCATGTTCAAATTTGACATGTGATTAGGTGTAAAGAGTTGGGGAGCATTCAAGTTTCCTTATTACTACTTACGGAGAAGAAATTGATTCTGTATATAAAGCAGATGTGATATGGGATTATTACTCACATCATGGTTAAAAACCATTATACATGTTTGTGGGTTTAATTTGTGTTGTTAAGCTTTATAATACTTATAATTATTTGGCTCTTTCTAAATTTCATATTGTATATTTGTTAGCAATTTTGATGAAGGAACACTAAAAATAGCAAAAATAAAATTTATATGAATTAACAAAATATAAAATTATATTTTTGTAGTTATGAAATCTATTTAATTATCCGAACCTATATTAATAATTTTTTTCAAAGATCTGATTTATAGCATAATAGGATAACTCGATTATCTAAAGTCGAATTCGATGAGTAAAACATCAGAAATAACATTTTACCAAAGAACATCCTTAATTTTATCATTCTTAATATATTATTTTCTATTGATATATTATGTAATATATCATAAGCTATGGTTTACAAAAGTTTATGGTTATATTATAAAAGAAACTAATCCCTATTCTACAACACCCTGATTTCAACTCTGAGAAAAACAATTTTGAATAAAGTTAATAGTATATTTTAGAAACTAACTAGACAAAATGTTTGATTAGTCTAAAAATTAAATCATATGTTGAGGATATGTGAGTTAGTGATAATGTTCATTTTATAAGTTTTCAGGTATTGGAGTTTGTTTCTTCCTGCTACAAGTGAAGAAAAAGTTAGAGAGCGAATTTTGGTTACGGATATTGTTTTACAGAAAAATAATTAAATCCTACAAATCAGTATGAAGCCCAGTGTCAAAGTAAGTAAAGTCCATGAAATGCTTAGGTCAAAACATGTAAAGTGAAGTCGTAGTTTAAGACCAGTTCACGTGTCTCAACCAATTAAATAAATACACGTGTCAAGTTATGTTTTTGACTCTTTTTATTTCTCTCTACGCTTACCGGAAACGGCCAAAACTTTGAATACTCCAAGATTCTTTCCCTTCTCTACTGTCGCCATGGATCTTCTTCAGAGCTCGATTTTGCTTTTAATCATTACGTTGTTATCTCCAAAGACACTATCAATGCGTTACGAGTTGCGTTCTAGAGAATCGAAATGCTTCGCTGAAGATATTCACGCAAACTCCATGTCCATCGGCAAATACTTCATCGTAAACCCTAATGAAGATCATCCTCTTCCTGCTTCTCACAAGATAATCGTCAGAGTAAACACATGAGATTTTAGGGTTTTTATATCTTCGAATATAGTCAGAATTTTAGGGTTTTTTTTTTTTGGTTTCTTCTATTGTGATTATAGGTGATGCCGCCAGAAAACAATGGGAAAACGCTGCATGAAGCTAATAAGGTGGAGGCTGGTCAATTCTCGTTTACTGCATCTGAGACTGGAAATTACATAGCATGTATCACAGCCGTTGATCATAAGCCGGAGACGACGTTGACCATTGATTTTGATTGGAAATCTGGTGTTTTCTCTAAGGAATGGTCCAATGTGGCTAAGAAGAACCAAGTCGTTGTAAGTGTAGTATTGATTGTAAAAGGGTATTTTTAGTGTGTTTATGGTTTGATGAAATTTGATTCTTATATGTCATTTTTATGCTTCATCAAGATCCGAAAGCTACATAAGGTTTAAGGTTTTGTCTTTTTTTTTTCTTGATAATTCGAGTAATCTGGTTTAACAAAAACACTGTAAGCACCAGGAGTTCCAAACCCTAGTGCAACGGATTTACGGTTCAATGAGCCATAAAATCTAACTAATAACAAGGCCATAGGGAGCCCTGTGTATACCTCTATTGCCGTGGGTGAATGTAATTTTGTTTCCAAGGGCAGTTGAACTCGAGATAACAAATTTCTACCTTTTTAAATTCTAGTATTACCACTGGATCATGTGGTCCGTTTTGTATGATTTTGAATGTGAAAATGAAAGAAAATAATGTAGAAAGTTAATTTGTAGCCTTCAGAGGTTGGTTTACTAAAACCTAATTGTTGTATCTTTGATGTTGTTTATGTAGATGATGGAGGATCAGGTTAAAAACTTAATGGAAACTGTTGATTCCATCAGCAAAGAGATGTTTTACCTTCATGAGAGGTAATTACACAAAGAATAAACCTCTTATACCTTAATTTTTGTTGGTTTGAAGAAATAAATGATGAGATGAAAAAATTGTATTGTATGTTGGTTTTGTGACATTAGGGAAGATGAAATGCAAGAACTAAATAGATATACAAACTCGAATATGGCGTGGTTCGGTTTAATGTCGCTTGGAGTTTGTTTATCGGTGGCTAGTCTACAATTTTGGCACTTGAAAACGTTTTTTCAGAAAAAGAAACTCATCTAATTAAGTAGAGTACTCATCAACACACATACTCATTGGCTTATGGCTATGTTGCATTGTAAGACAAAAAAGATATATCTTTGTGTACAACTTTATTTCATCTTTGTTTGATGATCTCTCGTTTTCTCGAAGTCTCCAATGATTTTGGAATTAAGCATGTTGTGAGTTTAATAATCAATCAAGCAAGAAAAAGTCATTAGGTTTGGAGAGGATTATTGTGTGTGGATCTTTGACCATATGATACATGCGTACGTTTGTACCTTAAGCTACCAACTTTCAAATGGTCATTTGGGCCGTATCAGTTTACTTATTTAGTAGTCTTGGGCGGTTTTTTAGTATTAAAGATATCTACAAAAAATCATGATCCCTCTTAACAAAAAGTCTCGACGGATTCCAGTCCTCCAGATGAAAGGTCTTCATCTAGATTAGGTCGTCGGGAATGAAATTTTGTTGTACTTACTTTAACTGTGTCTTTTATTAAGGTATATCCCACATCGAAAGTTGAAAATGATCCACTCTAATATATATAAGATATGGACTTCTCCACTCATTGCCAGTTGGTTTTGAGTTGAAAGCCTATATTATAATATGGTATCAGAGCCCACGATCTATACTATCCAACCCGATCCGACCCATAGCTGGTCCATTATCGACAACCCAGACCCAAAAATTGGTGTCGTCGATCTATCTCCAAACTTATCGAGATTGATGGCCAAAGAGCCATTATCTCAAGGGGACGTATTAGGGAATAATATCCACATCGGAAGTTAGAAAGAATACTCTCTAATATATATAAGATATGGATCTCTCCATTCATTGCAAATTGATTTTGAGTTGGAAATCCATATTCTAATATCTTTAATGTAGGGAAGATGAGATCAAAGTTGAGATAAAATTGGAATACTCCAACAAAAGACTAAAACTTTATTGTTTTTAAGGTATAAATCAAGATCCACTTACAGAAAAATAGGTCAACGCTTTATAGTTTTGTAGCTCCTAAAGTGAGGAATCTCACTTATAGACAATTGCAATTCCTCACATTTATCCTTCATTGTATGTTCAGGAATCTCACCATGATTTTCTTCTTCGTTCAGTCTTATTGCTTTGTTTACTCTCTCCACCTCTTTAACAATCACTTTGACGAAGTCAGCTTCAGAGCTGTTAAAAGTTGTGTTAGAATATGATTGATATCTCTTACCAGAAGTTGAAGTCGTTCTAATCTAATATATACTTAAGATTCAATCCATTTATCGTTAATTAGTATTGATTTGGAAGCTCATATTTTATTAAGTTAATATAAAAAGCAAGAAAAACTTATACCACTTGTCTTTTAAAGACAAACCCATCTTGTCGGAGGTACATTCTAAGGCTTCTCTCCATTCTTGGATTGGATCACTCCGATCAGAAGTTTCCATGAGCCTCCAAAAGTTTCTACCAAATTCACTCTCACGAGTTGGTTTTTTAACCTCGCTTGCCTCCACCTTAAAAAATATTGGAATGATTTTGAGCTTCCCTTCCTCTGCACGTTTCTTCATTTTCACTAACTCTCTCATGCACCATTTTGATTCGGGATACCTATATTTAAGACCATGACAACCGTAGCCATCAAATAGCTACGAAAAATTATCAAAAATCATAATCAGACTATCGGTTTTTCAAACCATAGCTACGATTGTGGCTAGAGAATTTATGACTATAGTCGTGGCTAAAAAATTTGTGGCTACGGTTTTAGCTGTTTTATGATTTTTCGTAGTTTTTTTTGTAAGTGTGATTTAGCTATGTACTTGAGCAACAAACTAAGAGTCTTAACCTGGTAGAGAAGATAGCAAGCCCAATCCTCGACTCTTCAATCCTTACAAAGATATGTTTGAGATCTTTGCCTCGTTCTTCACCTTTGTCATCAAAATATTTGATTCCATGCCTATTAAAAGCATCAATGAGGTGGCTGTAAAAATTGCAACGAAGTTGTTCTCCTCGGAAACTGATGAACACTCTATGGTTCTCCGGAGGAGAAACTGTCGTCGAATATGAAACTGAAAAGGACTTGGCAAGAGGATAAGGACATTGGCCATTGGAATTTATGGTTGCTAGGATCTTTGAAAACATGAAGCGACGGTAAGATTTGATTAAAAGAGTAGTTGCCATTAAATCTTGGAGTAGTGTTGTAAGATTCTAAACTGTTTTCATTCTCTTTAAAGTCAAACATATATAGATCGGCGATGTTAACACTTAATTAATCATTTCCATAAATTTAATATTCCGTAGGGAATTATTCAACTAATCATTAACGCGTTTACAAGAATATTCGCAACAAATCAAAGTCTAATTTTTATCAAAGTACCGAATAAAAATATAAACCAAACTTTAATATTGTGCAACAAAATAAATTTATTAATATTCATCAAATTTATTAATATTAATAAATTTATTAATATTCATATAGACGAAGTCGTGTTCTTGGTGGATTGCTCAGAACTTGGTAAGATAATGGAAGACCCGGCGGCATGACTAGCTTTTAGCCCTTATCTGGAGGACTTAGCGAGGCTTAGGAGTTTATTCCGACAATATTCCATAGTTTTGATTCCACGTGCTCTCAACCATAAGGTAGATTTCTTGGCTCGGAATGTGCGATGATTAGATGTGGATATACTGTGTTTGTGAATGATGTACCTAGACATTGAGCTTGACTCATAAATGAATGAAGTTAAATTGAAAAAAAAAAATTCATCAAAAAATAAAGTTTAATGGAATCTAAATATACATTTTCATGGTGATATATATAATTAACATCCAACTAATTTTAACTAAACAATTACAAACATGACTTAGCCAATAAAGCATATAAAAGATCAATTATATAAGTAAATAAAAAATCTATAAAGAAACGTTGAATATTTCAAGTCAACTTATAGTTGAATCGGGTAAAAGATATATTGTATGTTCTTTCGTGATATTGTGAGAGAGCCAAAGCCAGACTAAAAGTATCAAATTTTATTTTGGGAACTTAGTGAAACTGTAGAAGACGGTAGATGGTCTTCATGACGGTAAATTAGACGTTGATTGAGGTTTTTTTTTTTGTTCTTATGAAAGATAGAAATTTTCTTCTTCTGCTGGAATTCAAACAAAGATTTGGGTCTTGTTTTTCTTTTTTATCTATAACTGCCAAAAAGAGATTTACTAAAACTTAACGTGAGGGTTTAGAGGTTAAATATTTCCCAAACTTGAGAAATTGTAATATGCATTGGATAAATTAAAGGGGCTTTTTGTGTAGTGCTATCTATAAATCGGATATTATGTGATGTGCCATTAGGAGTTTTTAATTTTGTATTAGCCTCATTTTGGGGAAAGATAGCATGACCAGATGACTAGTGTGTGACTCTCAAGAAATTTATTGAAAATCGTAGACAAATAGAAACTTGTCCATAACATTTAAATTTATGTCACACCATGGACATTTAGTCAAATTTTAATTTTAATCTAACTCTTTTGTTATTGATTACCACTTGTTTAGTAACCTTAAGTTAATAGAGAACGTTGAACTAGCACTTACACTCTCACAAACCTTCTAACTCTCTTGATATTGACTAACGTGCTTCTCACCACTTGTTTAGTAATCTTAAATTGATAGAAAACGTTGAACTAGCACTTATACTCTCAAAAACCGTCTAACTCTCTTGTTATTGATTCATGTGCTTCTCACCACTTGTTTGGTAATCTTAAATTGATAGATAACGTTGAACTAACACTTATACTCTCAAAAACCGTCTAACTTTCTTATTATTGATTCATGTATTTTTCACTACTTATTTAGTAATCTTTAAGTATTACGGGAATATGTCTTGGAAAACATGAAATTTATCTCATAATTATGTCATGAGAGATATTATCTCATGATTATAGCCATAAATGTAGTTCTGCCCCATGTTTTATGTACATTTATCTATAACCATTTACATGGACATGTGTCTATATCTAGCGTCGTATATAATTTCTGTCATATGTTAGTTATCTATTCACAAATATTGTCCAGCACGAACAAATATCAATATCTAGTATGGACCATTCAATATCCAGTGTCGTACATACTTTTCACCAAGTGTTAGTCATTTATTAGTTCACATAAAGAAAAAATGATTTCGTTACTTCCGACAGAAACAGGAAGAACGAAGACGCAAAAAGATGAGAATTTAGGGTGTGATTGGTAATGACTCTGGTTGCTCTGCAGAGCAAAAATCTTTCCACAGCAACCAATCATGCTTTAAATTTACTTTTAGCTTTCATTGCTGTAGAAAACCAATTTTTTATTTATGAAATGTTTTTGGGTGTAGAATGCCAAAAACGTAGAGCCAAATTTATGAACTTTACAAATATAAATTCCTATAACAAAAAATTCTACAGCAAAAAAATCTACAGCAAAAAAATTTACAGTCAAAAACCCTACAACCAAAATTCCACAGCAAAAAAACTAAAAGCTAAAGCTTTTACCAAATCGGCCACTTAGAATATAAAAAGGAAATGAAGAGAATTGGTAATAAGGAAAAAGAGAAGGCGATAAAAAGAGAATGAAACTTACTCATAAATTCCTAACATATAAAGAAGATGATTTTACACTTCGAAGAGAAACCCTAATGAAGACTAGAAATGAAAAAGAGAAAAGTCAAGAATTTGAGGACAAATAAAGAAAAGAAGAGAATTATAATATGAGGGAAGTAGTGATAATGAGTAAATGAATAGTTGCAGAGGAATTCAAATAAGGAGGAGAAGAGGGAAGACAATCATGTAAAGGATAATTGCATCATTTCACATGGAAAAAATAGCAAAAAGAATAGACTTAAATTCAATGGCACTACACAGAATATTCAGTTTATAGATGATATTTGGCCTAAATAATTCTACATTAAATGTATACACATGAATACATGATCATATTTACTTAGTACATGAGGATATTTACTCAATACCTTGGAGCATATCTTGTAAATCAAAAGAGAATTGAAATTGTTCAGTGTCTTATTCATTTCCACATTAAACAAATATATATATATATATACACTATGTTGATGCTTGAGTGCATTAATGTTAATTAGTCATGACAATTAAAGTATTAATATTATTGTATCAAAAGTAATTTCTAGAGCTCAATAGAAGAAGAACATAAAACATAGGGATTAAAAATTGAGACCGTGAATAGAACCTGAACTATAGATGTAGGGTTTTAAAAAAGACCCCAGTATTCTCAAAACTACCAAACATAGAAACCCTGACGAAAAGTAGTTTTTGAGATTAGAATATTATTTTCATCTCTGGAATTGGAAATTCAGATATTTCTTATTTGGATATCAGTGTTAAACAACATATAGAAATTAATTTAAATTAATTTAAATTTCCAAATTACGAACAATCTTCAGGAGATTGAAATATAAGTATAGACAATAGACAACATATATAAATTATACAAATTATTTTAGTTTAATTAGTAACTTTACATTAATACGTTTGTTATTTCTAATTAGTTGTATGCTTTATTTAATTATAAATTAAAGAATTAACTAATTAAATAATTGTTAAATTATTTGTAATTAATGGTAATTAACTAAGTGATTGAGGAATTAATTAAAGAATTGAAGAGTTCCACCAAATAGGCTTTATATTCCCACCATGATTTTCTTCTTCCTCGAGTCCAATTGATTCATTAATTCTCTCCACCTCCATGACAATCTTCTTAACAAAATCAGCTTCAGAGCTGCCAAAAGTAGTTTATATATAAATATCAAACATACTTCATTTATATTTTGAAGTAAAATGAGTAACTTTTATATACCTCTTGTCTCCTAAACAAAGACCCAACTTGGTGGCGATGCATCCCAAGGCTTCTCTCCATTCCTGGATTGGATCTTTCCGATCAGAAGTTTGCACGAGCTTCCAGAAGTTTTTACCAAACTCACTCTCACTTGTAGGTTTCTTGACATGTTTTGCATCCACCTTATAAAATATTGGAATAACATGAAGCTTTCCTTCATCAGAACGTTTCTTCATTTTCACTAACTCATTCATGCACCACTTTGATTCTGGATACCTATAATTAAGACATTAATGGTTATGATTCTTGATATATAAACGCTTTTTTATAACTCTGGTGGTCCGGTTCTTACTACCCAACTAATCATGGGTTCATTACTAGGTAGAGTCTAATATTAGAGAATATATCACACATCAGAAGCTGGAAGTGATATTAACTTATATATATATATATATATATATATATATATATAAGATAAGGGTTACTCCACGTATTGTCAGTTGGTTTTGAGTTGGAAGCTCATATTCTAATATCTAATAAACTCAATGACCACTAGGCCAGAAAACCGTACTTGAAAGTTTCTAAGGAACTTGGAACTTGGAATTTGGAACTTTTGCGAGTCTACGTCTTGAGATCCCTGTCCTAATATAACTAAGTGACTACCGATTGGTTTTATTGATATATAATTTGAGTAACTAAGAGTTTTAACTAACCTGGTAGAGAAGATGGCAAGTGCTACTGTCGACTCTTCGATCTTTACAAAGAGATTTTGGAGATCATTTCCTGCTAACATATCATTATCTACGAAGAAGTTGATTCCCTGATTCTTAAAAGCATTAGAAAGGTGACTGATAAAATTGTGACGCAGTTGATCTCCTCGAAAGTTGATGAACACTTGATGGTTCTTCTTAGGAGGATTAGTGATGGCAAATTTCTTAACTTTCTCAATTCTCTTTCCAAGATAACAGAGAAAAAACATAATGCCTAAGATCAAAACATTTCGTTTAGAAAATACAATATAATGAACCAAAAAGATAAGAGAGCTCATTAGATATGAAATTAGAAAGGAGTAATATGCTGCTAATATACTATAAATGCAGCATATGAAATTCGAAAACAATGTCATGATTTGAGTGTTTATTTTTGGTGAGAAAATGATGTGTTTCTCTTTGCAATTGTAAGATTCAAAACGTTTTCTTGTTTTTGTATTTGTTTTTTATTCTTTTGTGTTAGTGAGAATTTGTTAATTAAAATGAAACAAATGATCTATATTTATATGCAAATTAACAGATTCAGTGACGTCTTTTTCTTTCTTCTAATTATAAACGTTTAAAAGAATATAATCGAAGTCTATAACTTCAAAATAACTTTATTTTGAAGAATACTAAGGAAGTTAAGGACTTCAAAAAAATATTTGAAGTCATTTGACTACATTTTGAGGTAAAAAAAAAGTGTTTTCAAGTTTTTTTCTTGTTCTTCAAAATGAAGTCCTATTGAAGTTATGGACTTCATGTTCTCTTACAATTTTTGTCTTTTTGTTGTTGTCTTATATATATATCCTAATTTTGTAATATATATAACGCTGTAATATGTATAAACAACGTCTTTTCTACGTAAATTTCTTATGTTAAAACTTTAAAATGAAAAATGGTTCCAAGATTGCATGAATGGGGTATATATACAAGAGGCTTATATTCTATTTTTTCAAAGTTAATAACAAGAATTATTAAAATAATAATAATGATATTAGAATAATAAAAGTCTTATTTATTCAACCTACATCTTTAATACTCTGAGTTTAAAATTTTTTTTTTTGTCTTAAAATATATCAAAATTTTGTATTAGAAAACCGAAGAAATTTTATTTTATTTACTCGTTATAACAGATTGACCCAATCAAATTTTATTCTAGACTGTATACGTGTGTGTGATGGTAATCATCCGTGTAACTATTTCCATACAAGGACGTGTCCATATACTGTTCCTTATTGACTTTGGCTATCACTCCAACGACTGTTTTGTTTTTTTTTCATCTGAATCTAAATATTATTAGGAAATGATCATTCTATCGATAAGAGTACAATAATAAACGAAGCAAAACACAAATATAATCAATCCTAGAAAGTTCTTAGGATGATAAGGCAATATCTATATCTAAATATTAAAACTAAAATCAATGGATCAAGACCTGTTTATCAACTTAGGAATTTCCAAATGACATAACAAGATTCTTACCTAAAAGCGATGACTTGAGTTACATAGATTGGTTTCTCTGGAGAAAAAAATACTCTCAATTAAATTGTCAAAGTTAATAGAAACATCCTAAGCTAGGTACTCAAACTAAACTCCAAATAGGAAGACTAGAAACATAAACTGTTTTGTTTTAGAATACTTATGTTTTTTTGATAAACTTTTAGAATACTTATGTTAATATTTAACAATATAAGATAATAGTAATTTATATCTTAGTCCATATATATAAGTATCAAGCGTGAAACACATTGGTCGTAAATCGTAATTATATTTTTAATAAAACAATGTGTTTTAAAGCTAATTTCTATGTAAATTTCATTATAAACTTGCTCCTAATTTTGCTATATGTATATGTGATATGTATGCATTTTCACTTGTTATAAGAGTCTCATTTAGCCGATCTTGCATACGTACCTATAACATTTTCATCATTTTAAAATCCTAACAGTTTCATTTGCATATTTTGCATTCGCAATACACATATTGTATTAAAGGAGTTTTAAGGTACTTAGAGAGTGTGAATTGAAGCGTTATGGACGTTTTGAAGGCTCTAGGGATGAATGTTCCGCTTCGATGCAGTAATAGAATTATTGGGATGCATTCAAAGTCGAGTTGCTTGTTAAGTCTACCACCACATTCGAACCACAGATCGAGTTTGCAGTCCATTTGGTGCTCCTGGTCGAGTCTACCATCCACCTTGAGCCTCTGGTCAAGCTAAATCCACTCTAGACTGAGATCAAGCCTAGCATTACCGCTCTGGACCAAGTCGAGCCTATCTTGTTACATGCCCACTCGACTGGCCACTTTAGCAGATGGGCCGAATTTTTGAGCCTGACCGCACGATGGACCGCAGTAGATGGGTCGATGTAGATGGACCAAATCATTTTAGGTTTTATAAAGTAGTATATAAATACTCTTTGTTGTTATCAAAAATGAACAACCTCGTTTTTGCCTCTTTGGTGCAAAAATATTTTCTTGAACCGTTTTCCGCTTTGTAATTCCAAAACAAACTTTCCTCTTATGTTTTTTAATGTAATTTCTATTTTTCTTTGAATCTTGTTTATAATTTCGTTTCGAGTCTACTGTCGATGAAGTCTACAGTGATTTTTGTTGTTGTTTACTTTATGACTTATGAGTAATTCACTTAGAGCTCTTGAGAATGGGTTAGATCAGTGTGGATCTTAGATTTTCTAGGTTTCTTGAGTTTAGAAAAGCTTAAATCTTGTCTGATTTGGTGTTGTTACTGCTTATTTCACTCTGATCAACTGAAATCTGTTCTTAGACGTTCTAGCACCCGATAGGTGTTTGTAGGATGTCTTATCGAACCAACTTTAAAGAATCACGCTCTTAGCTCGAAAGATCAATTGTCTAAGGCGTGACCCAATGCAGTTGGGTTGTTTCTTCATGCCGGTTAGGTTGTTAACGCCTATGATGATATGGTTTGTTGATAGCTTAGTTGAAATTGTTTGCCATGATAATGGATTTGATGTTCTATGAACTCATTGCCTAGAGGTCTACTCTGTTGAGTTTAGTCAAGCACCTAGTAAATCTAAGTGATCCAGTGATCAATGATTCTCATTCCTCAGGAACCCGCTTTCTCATCGCCCTATGCTTGCTTAATCTACTGCTCTATTTTATTTATTGCTATGTTTTTATTTTCACCGTGTTCTTGTTGTTGCTCTGTTTTTCATTTAGTTTATTTTCGAGTTTGAGTAAATTGCTAGATATAAACACCTCTGATTGGCTTGGATTAGATAAGTTGATTGTATCCTGACTTTTAGTTACTATCCCACTCGATTGACACTTATTATACTACAACATTCTAGAATAATAGGATTAGGAGCTGAGTAAAATTCTATTATCAATATAATATACATACTCTTTTCATTTTTATAAAATGTCATTCTAGTATAAATTTTTTACACAAATAATGTAATTTTACAATTTCAATACAATCTTTTGACAAAAGTTTCTCTTTTTTAACTTCCAGTGAAAGTTATTTATATGATATTTAACAAATTATTACCTCTAAAAACTAGAGTTATAGATAACTTTTAATATTGTTTTTTTAATTTGTGTAAAAGATCTAGAATAACATTTTTTAAATAATGTAAGGAGTATTTGTTAACAATTGCATCAACGACTCCAACCACAATTAAACTTTCCTTAACCTTTTAACAATATAACGTAGGTTCATTGCAAATTCCTAGAATCAAATTTGGGTAGATATATATATATACACATACATATATATATATGTATATATATATATAATTCTTATGTACTCCTTTATTTTTATTTTTCACACAAGTTAAGGAATAATATTAAAAAGGTATTATTCACCTAAAGATTTAGATTTTTTGTAACTCAAGAGTTCCCAAACTTTATGGGAGGAGTTTATACTATTCTCCTGGGATGATGCAGTCTATGGATAGACTCTCACCTCCGAGTATTCAAATGAGTCAAAAGCATGAGTCCATATCCATGTAGGAGTTACTATGAAGATGTGTTTTAGTTTCGCATAGTAAGAAAATATCGAACCTGCAAACTTTTTTAAGTTCCAAACTCGTCCTTACCATTTGACCACAAGATCCTTATCAGGATTTAGATACCATATTAATAATTCTGATTAGAGGTTAAAAAAAATTTCTTAAAAACATCTAGAATAGTACTCTCAATATAACAATTTTTTTGTTGCTAATTGTAGAAACTGCATGGAATATTATTTTCCATTGGAAACATAAAAGAAGAATATAGAAAAAAAAATGAAAAATATAAAGGAATATGCTATACCTGACCAGTTGAAAACCACACAAAGTACTCTTATCAATCACTGTCTTTGCGTATTTATTAGATTCGCCCTAATTGTACTGCATATACAATCATTATATAATGATATCTGAATACCTTGTTTTCAGCAGAAAAAGTAAAAAGTACACATCTCTATATAAATGACATTTTAAGTTTTTCGAAAAAGTACATGTACATAATACACATTTACGGAAAAAGCATACACACTTTTTCAAATTTTAAAAAATTCTACATATAAAATGGAGCTTATAATTTAAAACTTAGATTTAAAATATACATATAAATGATCCTGTATTTTTATACATTGATTTTGGCTATGGATCCATTGCCAAACTCTCCCCAAACTTTCAAAAATACTACAACAAAGACTAAAGCTTAACTTTATTGTCTCTAAGCTATATTTCAAGACAGCCGATGACATGTGGTCCAGTGATACATAGAGGCCACTTTAGTATTTTTTAGGGCACTCGAGTCCGATTTCTCCCAAATGCAAGGAAAAAGGAAAAAAACTGACTATAGATCGGGCTTTTGTTGATCCCATTACACAGAAGAATTGGTCAACCCTTTTTGGTTTTGTAGCTCCTAAAGTCAGGAATCTCACGTTCACGAATCTCACCATGATTTTCTTCTTCGTTCAATCTTATTGCTACTCTTACCACCTCTCTGACAATCTTCTTGACGAAGTCAGCTTCAGAGCTGTCAAAAAGTCACTATACCTAATTAATCTATCGAACGTACTTACATCTTTTGAAGGGACAAAAGACAAAACTGAATGTACCTCTTGTCTTTTAAACACAATCCCATCTTTTCGGAGGTGGACTTCAAGGCTTCTCTCCATTCTTGGATTGGATCACTCTGAGCAGAAGCTTCTATAAGCCTCCAGAAGTTTCTACCAAACTCACTCTCACAAGTAGGTTTTTTAACCTCGCTTGCCTCCACCTTAAAAAATATTGGAATGATTTCGAGCTTGCCTTCTTTCGCACGCTTCTTCATTTTCACTAACTCGTTCATGCACCACGTTGACTCTGGATACC
Organism: Lepidium aucheri; assembly: GCA_900406435.1. Lineage (NCBI taxonomy): Eukaryota > Viridiplantae > Streptophyta > Magnoliopsida > Brassicales > Brassicaceae > Lepidium > Lepidium aucheri. The sequence continues at coordinate 39,804 of OVBA01000038.1, read as the reverse complement.
TATAATTAAGATGCAATGATATTTATGGTTCTGAAATTTTTTATTTTTGGAATTTATTGATTACTTGAACATCTAGTAGAAGCGTGTCTATGAGTAAAAAAAAAATTCTCTCGAACCTCCAAAGACGAATATATTTAAAAATGATATTATAATGGTTTTCTGGTTTATATATTTAAAAATTCTCTCGAAACTCCAAAGATGAATATATTTAAAAATGATATTAAAATGAATATATTTAAAAACAAACGATTTTAGATTTGGGAAAAATGTCATTTTAATCTTGCAAGTCGCAAAAATCGCTAATTAAGCATTGAACTTTATATGTGGTTGATTAAACTTTTAATTTTTTTTTGTTGACTTTTGAAAACCCTCAACTTTGCATTGACTAGGTCAATTCAACCTTTCGCAAAAATAGAATCAAAATTGACTCTAAAATCGAAATCTAAATTGAAAATTGGAAATTCGATTCACTTCTTATATTCGTTATGAACAATCTATAAGCTTGATTTGCTCTTTTCTTTCAAGAATGAGCTCAAATTTGTCGATTTAAAGTATCGAATACAACATTTTAAATCGATGAATTTGAACTTATTCTTGAACAAAAAGAGCAAATCAAACTTATGAATTATTTTTAATGAAGATGAGAAGTGAATCGAACGTCCAATTTCCATTTTGGTTTTTGATTTCAGAGTCAATTTTGATTCTATTTTCGCGAATGGTTGAATTGGCCTAGTCAACGCAAAGTCGAGGTTTTTTAAAAAAGTCAACAAAAATAGAAGGTTTAATCAACCACATTTAAAGTTGAGTGTTTAATGAGCGATTTTCACAACTTGCAAGGTTAAAATGACAATTTTCCCTCTTAGATTTTGTGAAACTAATTCAAGAATTAGATTCTTTCTGGGAACTAGTATTTTTTACGAGAATTAACTTTTTTCGGAAATTAGGTTTGATCTAGTTCTGGTTTTTTCTGCTACGAGAAGTTGTTCAAATCTAAAATTGAGTAAATATTATTTCCAATCAACTATATCACAAAAAAAAATTAAAGACTTAGTTATCATATTTATAGAAAGGTATAACTTAGTTATAAATCTACTAAAAGAAAATTGTGAAAGAGTTTACTTTAACCAAAAGAAAAATAATTTATTTTGGTGAAAAAGATTTCTTTTTTAAATATAGTATTTGAAAGCTATTTATATTTATACTACAAAAATGGATGCGAATTCTGACCTCAAATCCGGTCATAATCGTTTGGGGTCGGATTCTGACCCCAGTTCTAACCGTTTCCGACCATAATCGGTTTATACCGATAGGAATTGTGATCGGTTTATGGACACATTTCTTGTAGTGTTATATTGTACAAAATTTATATTACTAGTACTTTTTAGTAGCCATAAGCCTCAATGACCTTAAGAACGATCTTGGAAACTAACTAAGAGTCTTAACCTGGTAGAGAAAAAGGCAAGCCCAATCCTCGACTCTTCAATCCTTATAAAGATATCTTTGAGATCTCTTCCTCGTTCCTCACCTTTGTCGTCAAAATATTTGATACCATGCCTATTAAAAGCATCAATGAGGTGGCTGTGAAAATTGTAACGCAGTTCGTCTCCTCGGAAACTGATGAACACTCTATGTTTCTCCGGGGGAGAAACAATCTTTGGATATGCTGCTAATATGTTGTCTGCGGTAGGTATCACCGCAGATAGATTCGAATTCTTTTGGCAGTCGCTGAACAAACGACTAGACCTAGGTTTAAGATAAAGCCATTGGCTAGTAGAATTTATGGTCGCTAATATCTTAGGCATCATGAAGCGGCGGTGAGATTTGGTTATAAGAGAAGTGGCCATGTTGGTGGTCTTAGTTTCTTTTTTTGGAGACAAGATTTGTGATTGTAAGATTAAAAACTGTCTTCTTTCTATTTATAGTCAATACTTACATCAGCACATATGTCATGAGATGTGTTTTTGCTCTTAGGAGTTTCTGATATTTCCAATGTTACAGGGTTGAGATTCAATCATCTCCACTAATTTAACATTCCTTAGAGAATTCATACCAAAAATATATATTCCTTATCATATGCTGACGAATCATTTAACGCGTTTACAGAAGAATCGAACCAAACTACGTTTGAATTTAAACTATAAACCAAACTTCAATATTGTGCAACTAAAGAAATAATCAACAAAAGATATAAAATCTAATTATTTATCACTAAAAAAACCTGAAATTTTTTGATAGTGTCCAACTTATAATGTTAACTATACAATTACACCATGACTTAGTCCAATATAAAACATATAAAAATCCAATATATATATATATATATAATCAAAATAAATAAATAAACTCTAGAGAGAAACGTTGAATTTTTCAAAATTTTAACTTATAGTTGAATCGGGTAAACAAATATTGTATGCATTCTTTAGTGATGACATTGGATTGGGGGACGAAGAACCATTTTTCTATCAATTTAAAACATAATAAGTAGAAAATATATAAAGCCAAACGCAAGTTTATTCTCTATTTCCACATACGTCAACACGTTAATGTGAAAAGATTTTGTCAAGAATGGTAGTTTTAAAACAACTAATTAGAAAACGCACAAAATTATCGATTCAATGATTACTTATTGAAAAAAAAACACCAGATTAACAAATGGGTAATAAGTTCCGCAGTAATGTGCCATTGTGTCTTCTATCTTCATTATTAAGGTAGTTGTATCTTAAATTCTCACTCTTTTTTTTGTTAACAAGTAACTTTTATATCAACAACGGTCAGAGGCATTGCCTAAATTCTTTAATTGGAATTGGGTGGGAATCGAACTTACCACCTGGTGTCTATTTAACTAAATCAATATTTTATTTGCCTGAATATAAAATTTTACTTCTATATAATTAATCATTCAAATTAATGTTAGACACTTTAAATTCTATTGTAGTATTTTGAATAGTCGAGAAGATTCCCTATTTTTCATATCGAATTATTATGAAAAAATTGAGTGACTAAAAATAAAACATATATGATCTTGTCTCATTTCGAATTAGTAGATGGTCTTCATGACGGTAAAATAGGCGTTGAGGTATTTTTATCTTCTTATGAAAGATAGACTATTTTCTTCTTATGCTGGAATTCAAAGAAAGATTTGGGTCCTATTTTTAGCTTTTACTTATAAATTGCCAAAATGATATTTATTAAAACGTAACGTGAGGGTTTAGGCTAAATATTGACCAGCTTGGGAAATTATTCATGACCACACATGAGGATATTTACTGAATACGTATGAACATCTGAACATTTGATAAATTACGGACATCCAACTCAAAATCTATTGACATTGTCCCTTTAATCATATATATTAGATTAAAATAATCTTAATTTCCGATGTGAGTTATCATCACAATCTGATAACATGTTAGCATTTCTTATAAATCAAAAGAGAATTGAAAATCTTCTTTGGTTTATTCATCTCAAAATTAAATATATATGTTGATGCTTGAATGCATTATTGAGATACTGAGTGCCAACTGAAGAGCTTTATGCATTGCAAATCTGAGTGCCAACGTTTCAGCCATAAGAGGGGAAACTACGAAAAAATATTGAAAACTGTATCTTACAACTTGTATACCCTAGTCATGATTATTACAAACAAACATCTTCATTCTCTTATATACTTTAAATATAAATCGCTTATTTATAATCTAAAAGTTGTGACTCTTACACTCGATTAATTATCAATAAAACATATATATTTATTTATTTATAAAATTATATAAAATATATATATCAAACTCAATTATTATTGATTTGGGTAATTGCAGTATTCTTCATTGATTTGGAGAATTGCAATGCTCTAAATTTTTCCTTTATTTTCCCACCATGATTTTCTTCTTCCTCGAATTCAATTTCTTCGTTAACTCTCTCCACTGCCTTGACAATCACCTTTACAAAATCAGCTTCACAGCTGCCAAAAATAGTGTTTATATTTATATATACCAAACAAATTTTATACTCCCTTCGTTTCAATTTAAATAATATTTTAGGAAAAAAAATTGTTTCAAATTATTCGACGTTTTTAGTTTTCAATGTAATATTAATTGTATTTTTATGTGTTTTGACTATCTATATTCTATATTCTGTAGATTGATTTTTAATTGAGTGAAAATTATTAAATACACTAGAAAACAATACTTTTTGTTAGAAAAATTAAAAATTAAATGATTCCTTAATTTGTGTGTAAAAACCTTAAACATCACTTAAAATGAAACGGAGGTAAGTATATATTTTGAAGTAAAAACTATTTCCGATATGAAATTTCATATATACCTCTTGTCTTCTAAATACAAACCTAACTTGTTGGAGATGCATTGTAAAGCTTCTCTCCATTCTTGGATTGGATCATTTCGATTAGAATTTTCCATTCGCTTCCAGAATTTTTTACCAAACTCACTCTCACATGTAGGGTTTTTAACATGGCTTGGGTTCACCTGATAAAATATTGGAATAACATGGAGCTTTCCTTCATCCGCACGTTGTTTCATTTTCACTAACTCATTCATGCACCACTTCGATTCTGGATACCTATATAATTAAGATATTAATGATTATGATTCTTGGATTCATTGATATATAATTTGAGTAATTAAGTAAGAGTCTTAACCAAAGAGATTTTAGGGTGTAGGCTAGCCTATGGATTGGGCTTTGTCGATCCAGTTGTTGACAAAAAGAAGAAGTAAGAGTCTTAACCTGGTAGAGAAAATGGCAAGAGCTATCCTCCATTCTTGGGTTCATTGATATATAATTTGAATAATTAAGTAAGAGTCTTAACCAAAAAGATTTTAGGGTGTGGATTAGGCTATGGATCGGGTCTTGTCGACCCAGTTGTTGACAAAAAAAAAGTAAGAGTCCTAACCTGGTAGAGAAAATGGCAAGAGCTATCCTCGATTCTTCGATCTTTACAAAGAGGTTTTTGAGATCTTTTCCTGCTATCATATCATCGTCGACAAAGAATTTGATCCCCTTATTCTTAAAAGCATTACTAAGGTGGCTGATAAAATTGTGACGCACTTGATCTCCTCGAAAATTGAGGAACACTTGATGGTTCTTGGGTTGATTTGAAATGGTGGTTCTCTTTACTTTCTTACTTCTCTTTCCAAGATAACCGAAGAAAAACATAAACCCTAAGATCAAGCAATTTCGAGAGATGATTATTGTCATCAGATATGAAAGTAGGAAAGATTGATATGCTGCCAATATACTGCAAATGCAGCATATAAAACTTAGAAGAATATTAGGCATCATGTAACGCCGGTTTGATTTGATTGCAAGAGCATTCGCCATATTTCTGATGTGTAGGTAAAAGAGCTAGGTCTGAGGTAGGTTTTGTTATATATATATATAAATAAATTTAGGGTTCTTGGGAAGAAGATGATGTTTAGTTTCTAAGAAAGAATATGATTAAGAATGTAGGAAGTGGAGTGTTTGGTGGTGATGGATGCAACAAGCATTTAATTTATAGGACAATAAAAACGTAAAGTTACATGTAGAACATGAAGAAAGTCTATATAACTTCTAAAGGAGTTCATTTTGACTATTTTTTTTGGACTTCAAATATTTTTGAAAGTCCATAACTTCTTTCATTTTCTTCAAAATGAAGTTATTTTTAAGTTATAGATTTCCTCATATAACTTTCTTCAAATGGCTCCAAATATTTTTTTAAGTCCATAATTTTCTTCTTGTTCTTCAAAATGAAGTCATTTTTGGGTTTGATTTTTTCAATACATACTTGACAAAAACATAGATAATATTAGAATCTCCAAAAGTTCATATCAATTAAGATTCAAAAGCTTTAGGACCAATTTTTTTTTGTTAACCAAGGAGGAATCTGGATCGAAATCCAAACTAACTTCTCGGGGATCAGACGCAATTCGGGTTTAGACATCCAGTGGATAAATGGAAATGATTAATAATTTCATATTTGAGGGGAATTGATTATTGACCTAGACCAAGAATGCAACTTTCTCCTCAAGTTAAAACCACTAGTCCACTACCACTTGTTTGCTTTAGGACCAAATTGGTCCGCTCAATTATGTTGCATGAAAGAAAGGAGTAGATCCAAACGTGCTATCGTCGCTGAACCAGTTCGGGCAATTGGATTTAAGTTTGATGTCGAGACTTTGTCCACATGCGTGCAAAACATCGACCGTGAAAATACATTGGTCGTGGATCATATGATCAATTAAAAAAAAGTTTTTAAAATTAATTTCTATACCATTTTGGTCATCACAACTTGCTTCAAACTTAGTATTACATTTGTCTTTTGATCATGAGGTGTTGCATTGACACACAAACAAAAAAAGGTATTGTTATGAAAGAAAAACACATTGATATTTCAGTGTTATTATCGAACAATAACTTTTTTTTATTGTTTTTGATAATGATCCTAATAATGGAGTATTTTGTACTGCTTAACATCTTTTAATATAAAAAGTTCATTCCATCCAACGTTATGCGGTATGGCTGGAATTTTTTAATATATTAATCCTATTAATAATTAGAATTTACAAAAAGTATTAAAAATTAACAAATTTCAATCATCTTCAGTCAAATATTATCATATAAAGTTCGTGTAATATATAGTAAACTAAAATATAGTTAGAACTATAAAAAAATTGTAAATGTCTTTTAACAGTTAAAGAGAGAAAAAGTATGAGGAATTCTCTATGTACTCATCAAAGTGAAGGGTTACAAATATATATCAGATCGAATATACAAGAAATCAGAATTAGAAACAGAATCCTTCAAAGTAAGAAATTCCGTTAATACATTTAAATGTTAAACCCTTAAATAATCAGCTATGAATCTTCGGTTTACTCTAATATCCCCTCAAGTTGCATACAAATTTTGTATGTCTAACTTGATCCTGAGGTCCTAAAACACGTCTCTCCCAATCGGTTTCATTAGTATGTCGGCGAGTTAAGCTTTCGATTCCACTTGTACGAGCTTGATGTTGCGACAAACAACTTTATCTCGAAGGAAATGACAATCTAACTTAACATACTTTGTTTGTTCATGGAAAACTAGGTTTGTGGCAATGTAAATGGTAGATTTACTGTCATAATTCACTGTCATAGGCTAATTGTGCTCGACTCCTAGGATGTGTAGCATTCGTTTGATCCATATCAATTTTTGAGTGATGAAAGCAATGGATCTATATTCTACTTTAGCTGAAGAGCGACTCACAGTATTATGTTTTTTTGTTTTTCACGATATCGGATGAAATTCACTGGTCAAAAATATAGAAACTCCAAGATGAGTATATTATACATGGAAACTGGCTTTGGTCAATTGATTAAATATTAACTTTTATTGTTTTTCTACTATACTTCGATTTTATAGAGTCCTGTTGTCCGATATGATATTTTTTATTTTGATATGCATTATTATACACACACAAAATCTCTTTTCTCTTTATCACTGTGATTTTTTTCTAAAGAACTTTTCAGAAATCTTTTGGTTTTAAAACATGAGAATCAGCATCATTTTGATGAAAAAAAACCAATGTTTGATATAACTTACGGATATTTAAACTTTCATCTAGTGTTTGTGAGTTATATCTAAAAGTCCTTATGATGATTTGGCCTATATGTACTTAGAAGGTGTATTGAATATTACATAGTCAAATTCAATATAAAACCGATTGCTATTTTTAATTATGTGTTTGATTAAACATTTGGGGTGATGTAATTTAGAATTCAACACAATCAACTTTTAATCAAAAAAAAAAATCTATCTCTAATAGATTTTGATGTATCCAGTAACTCTTTGACATAACATTTATAAGGATAACGATATTCTCTGAACAATGACTAAGGAAAACGTTGTCTCTGTAGAATTAAGTGTGCTGAATTATTTAGGTTTTATTGATTCTTAAACAAAAATATTTATACCAAATAAGAGAGATCCTCAACTAGGGTATATCTCGGTAAAATTCCATATTTTAACTGTACTTCAAAAAAAAAAAAAAACATTTTCCGTCTTCGTGTACTTCAAAATTAAGATACTTTAACAATCATGAGGTTTGATAAATACAAGATTATGAAGAAAAGATATTTAAATACTGAAACAAAATTTAAACTATCACATAAAAGTCTAAAACATAAGCCAATGTAATTTGTCAAATTTGATATCATTTGTCTAAGACCATCATTATTGGGGAGTTCTTAAGGGTTTCTTAATTTATTTTATTATTAAAAACTTAAAAAACGTTTAAGAAATCTTATGAAACTTTCTTATTTTAGAAATTCTTTTAATGGGTTTCTTAGCTTATTTTATTATTACAAAACTTACTCTCTCTCCTTTTTTTACTCTCTCTCCTCTTTTTACTCTCTCTCCTCTTATTTACTCTCTCTAATTTTTTTTATCTTCTCTTTTTTTTTACTCTCTCTTCTTTTTTCACTCTCTCTCCTCTTTTATTCTCTCTCATATTTTCACTCTCTCTCCTCTTTTATACTCTCTCTCATCTTTTACTCTCTCTCCTCTTTTTTACTCTCTCTCCTCTTTTTACTTTTTTTTCCATTTTTACTCTCTCTCCTCTTTTACCCTCTCTCCTTTTTTACTATCTCTCCTCTTTTTTACTCTATCTCATCTTTTGACTATTTCTCATCTTTTTTACTGTCTCATCTTTTTATTCTCTCTCTCTGCTTTTTAGTCTCTCTCATCTTTTTAGTCTCTCTCCTCTTTTTTACTCTATCTCATCTTTTCACTCTCTCTCATCTTTTTACTCTCTCCCCTCTTTTTTACTCTCTTTCCTCTTTTTTACTCTCTCTCCTCTTTTTTACTCTCTCTCCTGTTTTACTCTCTCTCCTGTTTTACTCTCTTTCCTCTTTTTATTTTTATTTTTTAATTTCTAAGAAAATCACATAAGAAACTACCATTAATCACACCTAAGAACTCAAAACAAAAATACATTTCTTAACTCACTTTTTCTCTAAGATCCCCTAAATAAGATACCATCAATAATGATGCTCTAAGAGCACATGCAACCCTAATACGGTTCTTGTTATTAATTTTTTTGTGTCAAAAAAAAAAAAATTAAACGGACCAATCGCAAGCCGCCACGTGTTGTGGGGCCCGCGAAACAGTGAAGAAACTCGGCTGAATACGGTCCTTATATAAGAAATTTAAAAAACTGAATTTTTTTTTTAAAGCTGTGCTAAGAAACTCGGCTACATACGCGTTGCGGGTGCTCTAAGACCATCATCATTGAGGTTATTAATTTGAGGTTCTTAGGTAATAAAATATTATTGTTTTTACAATAATTTACTTTTTATTTAAATTTAATTTTTTAAAATCTAAATTGTTCAATCAAGTATCAACACATGTCAAATGGGGTTTCTTATTTTAGAAACCAAGGTTCTAAAATCTCTTTTTAAGAACCTTTTCCAATTCTCTTTCCTGTTTTTCTAATTTTTTTCTTTTTTTTTAATGTTTAGAAACTCACATAAGAGCCTCCATTAGAGGTGTTCTAATAAGTAGCATAATCAGGATCGGGCCAAACATTTTTTATACTAAAACAAAAAAAAAATGAGTTTATAAAATAAATTAACACTTTAAGAAATTCGAACCAATTCCTTCGAACTAAAATTGGTTGTATGCCTTACCAAAATAAAATGGTTGTATGTTATCACTAACCAACAATAAAATTTCAAAAATGATGCCTCTAAAAATTATATATATATATATATAGTGATGATTACTTTGCTTCAAAAAATATTTTAAAAGAGAAATATTGGAATGATTTTGAGCTTGAATTGGTCAGTACGTATCTTCATTTACAATAATTTATCCATGCACCACGTAAACTCTAGATACCTATCATTAGGACACTGAATAGATCCACAAACTCGAAAATGGTGTGGTTGAGTTCTTAGATATAGATTGCATCATTTGGAGCGAATTGGATCATGTATTAGGCTGCTTCATAGTCATTTAAAGAATTACGAACTTCTAATTTAAAACCAAATAAAAATATATATAGTTATAAGTTTGGTAAGCCCAATATCAATGTCACCAACGTTTAAATGGTATGGTGGGTTGTAATTAATAACTTTTTTGGAGGTCTTGTCCAATATTTTTGTTATATAGAAGTTTATTTAAAGATCTTTCAAAATATAAAATCACTAATTCTTAAATTCCTATATATAAGAATATTCTTATCATTTTTAAGTCCAATGTCAAAGCAACGTGGCCTCCACCTCTCCATATCCTCGCTGGAATCCGAACTAGTGAACATTACAAAATGCTTCTGTTTCTGTATATATAAACTTGTTATGTATTACTATACAGATCACGAAGAGGAAATTTTTAGAAACAAGTAATCTAGAAAGAAGAAGATGTTACCAAACTACGTAGTTTGGTAAAGAATTGTCGTCACAAATGGTACACAAACACAAAACCAACCATCCTCGTCCTCCTCCACATCATGCCAACTCCGGTGAGGGACTTGACCGGATAATGACCCTATAACCGAGCATTTAGCGGTCTTGTCCAAAGGCCAGGGAAAGAAAAGACAAAGCTTTGGCCAAGTCAACTTTTCATTGGAAACAAACATCGAAGAAGGTATAGATAATCCCATTTTCTTTATGTAGTCCTCGGCATAATACCCGGATCTGAGGGCTCGAACTGAATCCAATCCAAAAAAAGCAGGGCCGGGTCGGGTTGGGTTCGGGTCTTCATCATATATAAGTGTCCACGGATCATAAAATTCAGCTAATTATTTTTTGAAAATTTTGGATATAAGGTTTTAGAAAAATTCTATCTCATATCATATTCAAATGAAAACTAGATTCATAGATTAATTATCCCAAATAAAATACAACATCCAATCACACCTTTATTTTTGATATACAATCATGTGTACAGCTTTTACTCTTCCTCGAGTCCAATTGCTTCGTTAACTCTCTCCACCTCCTTCACAATCTTCTTGACAAAATCAGCTTCACAGCTGCCAAAAGTAATATATACTTTGATCCATCATACATTTTCATATACATGTTGAATGAAGGAATCAAACAAATTTCATATACATTTTGAAGGAATAAAAGGAAAACATTTCAGCATATTTTAATTGGATATATAGTACAAGAAAAACTGAATGTACCTGTTGTCTCCTAAAGACAAACCCATCTTATTGGAGATACATTCTAAGGCTTCTCTCCATTCTTGAATCGGATCTCTCAGATCAGAAGTTTCCATAAGCCTCCAGAAGTTTTTGCCGAACTCACTTTCACTTGTCGGTTTTCTAACATCGCTTGGCCAATAGTTATGATTTTTGATTGTTGGAGAATTCATTGATTACTTGAGCAGCTAAGAGTCTAAACCTGGTAGAGAAGATGGCAAGTGCTATCTTCGACTCTTCGATCCTTACAAAGAGATTTTTAAGATCTTTACCTAGTTGCTCATATTTGTCTACGAAGAATTTGATCTCATGCATCTTAAAAGCATTAATAAGGTGGCTGACAAAATTGTGACGTAGTTGCTCTCCACGAAAATTGATGAACACTTGGTGAGTCTCCGGTGTAGAGACAGTGATTGTCGTCCGATATGAAACTAGGAGGGACTCATATGTTGCTAATATACAGGGAAGTCTGGTCCTGCTCTTTTGTGTTTTGCCTACAGTGAGCATCAACGACAGGTTCAAGTTCATTGGAACGTTGCTGAAAAAACGACAAGACTTAGCTTGAAGATGCTGCGATTGGCGAGAGTTTTTGGTTGCAAGTATCTCCGGCATCAAGCAGTTCTGGCTTGGTTTGCTTAAAAGAGAAGCTGCCATAGAGGAAGGTCTAAATGTTTCTTTTGTTCTGATTCTTCTCTCATATATAATGGATAAGCTTTAAAATATATATTTGATTTTTGATTAGATATAATTATCTTTTTTAATTCGACTTAATTTAAAGCAACAAATAAAAAAATGGTGGTAGTATGTACCAACAAAATGGTGTTTTGGTGATGTAGCGAATACACCCAAGAATACGACAAGAGCTGCACGAATGACGAAACAATCAAGTCTATAAATGGAAGATAGCGAAATCTATATAATATATTATTTTTCAACATTACTAGATCGATAAGATCCGATTTATAGTCTAAGTTCATTTATAAAATATTCTTTTTTTTTCTTTGCATTTGGAAAGACTCGAACCCAGGTGTTCCGAAAATTTGTAACGTGATCACTACTATTGGGTCACCTATCCTTCGACATCTATAGAATATATTTAACGTTGATGAACATATAATTATACAAATACAATAAAAAGTGAAAATTATAAAGAAAATTGACAAGAATATAAAATGTGAAATTATGATATAAAAAAAATTAAGAGAGATATTTTTGGGAAATTTTGATATTATAAAAGAACAATTTATTATTTTTAACGGAGAGGTAAAGTAATATCAGCACCAGAGGAATGATATGAATTTTCAAGATACAGATAATTAATTTTAAATGTTGGAAGCTTTCAACTCTTTTTCTATTCATTTCATTTCATGTATATTATGAAATATTTCAAAATAAAGAAAAATTAGTTTGTAGTGGCTGCTAAGTAAGAATTTCTTACCGGCTAGAAACACATTTTTAAATTATATATATATATACGTTGAGTTGTTTTTAGTTTGATAGTTAAGATGATATAATTAATGATTTGAGTCTATGGTTCGATTTCTACCTGCTATATTATGATAGCTTAAGAAAATGATTTCACAGATGAAATTTATGCTATAAATCGAATTTTATCAATTTAATTATTTTTTGATAAAAATTTGACAAAATTACATCAATCCAATTGTTAAAAAAAAAGTGTTATATATATATTAAAAAAAAGTGTCGACCAAAGAAATGAGTGAGCTACAATGTTTTTTTTGGTCAATCGACAGGGCAATGCCAAACTTTATTCATTCAACAAAAACTAATATCATGAGTTCAAAATAGAATGTCTAGGGAAAGCTAAACCTTCGACATCATCAACCAAAATTTTACCTGTTATAAATCTAAAATATTAAATTTTAATAAACTTACTAACAATTATGCCAATATATATGCTAAACATATATAGTTGAAAGTTGTAAATTTCTTGTTAAAATTCGAACGATCGATATTTAAGGTTAATGTAAAGGGTTAATCTAATTTCTTGTTAAAATTAGAATATGATTGTATCTCATATAAGAAATTAGGGTCATTCTAACATAATATATATAATTTAAAGGATAATCTACTAGCTCATAATTTATCACAATTCGCATATCATCTTACAAAACTATTGACACGCCCGTGATTTTATGAACTCAAAGCGAATATTGAAATAATTATCTCCATTTTAAGAAGGCGTATACAATATATAAGAAATTAAATGGAGAATGCGTATACAATATATGAAATGGATAAATGTCTAAAATTATACATCTTGTATTAAATATATATCGTAATTTACTTCATTATTTCAGATTTCAGGCTCTCACAAATCCAATCACTATGAGTTTGTTGTCTTGGCTCCTCTGTTTCATATTTAATATCTTATGAGTTTTTGAGATTTTATATTAAAAGAAAAAACATATACTTCGCTATTAATGTTTTTTTAGTTGAATAATAAAACATCAAAATGTAAACTGTATCCCACTATAATTTCTTTGATTTTCGTATATATTATAACTTACAAATGATGAACAAGTATGTCTGTATAACAACAATCACAAGGATTTATAGCAAATTTTCTTCTAAAACACATATATATACACTCGTCTTGTCACACGATTCGAACCACTCGAACTCTGCGTCGTGATGATAACAACTCGTTCAATCTCCCAATTTCAACCATAAGTTCCTTTATTTTCTACAAAAATCACAACATTTCCAATCAAATTTCGATTTGTTTTATATAACTTAAAAAAAAAACACAAAATAAATTAACACAAACCTCATCTTTCTCTCTAAGCAAAAGAAGCAGAAACCTCAACTTCTCTTCATGTAATCGTCTCCACCATCTCACAAGCTTCACATAAACAAGACTCGAGACTAACGAGAGACTCGCGATGATGGTTAATGACCAAAATACCCTTCTATGAGTCACGTTATTACAACGCACCCTCTCTTCGCTCCCGAAGAAGAACACTAATCGCTTCTTAGCAGTCTCAATCACGCGCCATGGAAGTGAGAGTTGCATTGAAGACTCATTCTCTTCTCCGATGATGGGAACAGAATGATCATCACTACCATCTTCACCACCATCATCTTCATCTTCATCATTGTCCTCCGGTGGATTTTCACGGTGGTGGTTTGGTTGTAATATCGGAGAGTTTTGAGAAGTAGATGAGTCAAGTGATAGAGATTTGGGTGAGGTTGGTATGAATACCCATTCATTGAATTCATCTTCTTCCTCTGCCACTGCTTTGTCCATAGAATTTTGGATAATCTTTTTTTGCCTTTTTGTGGTGTTCAGTACTTTTATATATTGATGTCACTTTAATAATTTTGTAATAGAATTTTTGTAAAAATCTAGTAACAAAAATATCTAAAAAGAATGATAATGACACTATTGGTCTCTACTAGTTTTCCTATATATTTAGAATAAAATAAACAAGATTTTTTATGTGGAGATGGTTTACAAGTGATTTTATTGATATTCTTGAACAGATTAATTAGTTAGAACTCGATCAAAGGTTCTTTAGCTCGAGTCAATTAGTTGGAACAGAAGCTAAGTTTCCTCTATAACTAGAAATGTCAATCTAATCCTTTCCCCCTACGAAGTTTCTTATCGCACTATTTTTCTACGAACTTTGGATTTTTGTTTATTTCTGGATTTCAGAAAGTTTAATTCTTATTTTTCTCTAATTCAAAAGTTCCAAACATCAAGCATATTAGTTATGAATAGATGTGTTCCTGGAACATAAAATAGGTTTGGAACTTTCAAATAAGGGAGAAATAAGAATTAAACTTTCTAGAATCAGAAATTAAACAGAGGTCCAAAGTTCATGGAGAAATAGTATGATAAGAAATTTCGTGGGAAAAATTAGATTGATATTCTCTATAACGGTAAGAGTTGAATCTCTCGGTCCGATTCCACATCTATTTCTTATATGTTTTCTCTCATACATTTACGTGATACAAAAATTTTAGAAAATTTATTAAATTTGTAAGATACAGAAATATATATATATATATATATATATTAATAAAAATAAATGTTACAATATATAAAACTAATATAATTCTCTAAACCCTTGAATATTACTAATTTATAAACCTAAATCTATGCAAACCACAATTTAACATCATTTCTAAATCATCAACTAACAATTTATTCAAACCAAAAAATTATCCTCCAAATCCTAAACTATATTTTTACATACGCACAATCAGAAATTATTTTATATAATAAAGTCAGATATCCGAGACCAAAGGAAAAAATTTATAAAATAACTTTTATGCAAAAGAACATTTAACTTTAGCTTTTATCTCTAAACACATACAGATCAAACTACAAATAAAAATATTATGCAATGTAATTTTTATATTAATTAATTTCAATCAAAATTATTTTAAAAAAAAAACTAAAATATTCAATTTTATAGTTAATTTTATAGTTTTTCTGTATGTTTTTTTTTTGTTTTTTTTAAAAAATAGATAAAGGTACTATATTGATGGGCTTAAATCTATAAGTTCGGGTCTATATTCAAACCCACAAAAATCCTTAATGGGTTTTGCTTTGGCCCACAAATTGAACCGACCCGACTTGACCCGACCCGGACTAATATCTTGAACCGAAGTAGCCTCGCTATTTATCTACTAACTTCATCTTCACCACGCACTTCAATGGCGACGACTTCTTCTTCATCTCCATCTCCGGTGAATCTCTGGGTTGTTTTATCAGAATCAAAACGAATCATCAACGCCCACTCACGCCATTTCTTAGCTCTCTCCGTTCTCTTCCTCCTTCCCCTCTGTTTTTCCATCACAGTTTACCCCTCCGTCTTCCGTCTCATCACCGATCAATCGTCCGCTTCTCACAATAGCGTCTCTCTCCTCCGAAGTTACCACGATGGTCAATCACTACGCTCTGATTCCGATGTGGACACCAAAACAATTGTTCTGCTTCTAATCGCTTACATCGTTGTGGTCACTGTTTTCAATCTCTTAGCTATTGGCTCAATCGCTTATAGCGTTTTTCAAGGATTCTATGGAAGACCAGTGAAATTGATTCCCGCAGTGAAATCGAGCTTCATTTCGTTTTTCCCTCTTCTCGCTACTCTAATTTCATCAAGTTTCATCCTTTTGGGGATTTTCCTGATTCTAGGGTTTTCAGCTTTTGTATTGACTAAGCTAATTGAGATCATCCCAGGTGTTGAATTCAGCTACACTTCTCCATATTTCCAAGCTTTCTCTGTTGTAGCAACAATCATCTCGATTGTAATTGTGATCAAGCTCTATGCCAATTGGATTCTCGCTTGGGTCATTGTTGTTGTTGAATCAGCTTGGGGGTTTACTCCATTGAAGAGAAGCAAAAGCTTAGTCAAAGGAATGAGAAGTGT
Organism: Lepidium aucheri; assembly: GCA_900406435.1. NCBI lineage: Eukaryota > Viridiplantae > Streptophyta > Magnoliopsida > Brassicales > Brassicaceae > Lepidium > Lepidium aucheri. The sequence continues at coordinate 23,229 of OVBA01000038.1, read as the reverse complement.
TTCCTTATCTATAATCATCTTCTTCGCTTTAACTGAATCAATTCTCGTCTGGATCAGTACTGTAGCTGCTTCTGCTCAAGTCGATGGCGATGGAAAGTTATGGACAAGTACTTTCTTTGTGCTCCAGATTGTGATCACGTCTGCGTTTCTAACGCTTTTGACTTTGTATAACCTTGCGGCGACTACTGTGATGTATATGTATTGCAAAGCTGTTCATGGTGAGCTTGCTTGGGAGATAGCTCAAGAGTTTTCAAGAGATTATGTGAGTTTGCCTTTTGATGATGGTAAAGTTCCTCACTTGGTCTCTGTTGCTTACAACACTTTCTGATGATGATGAAGAACTTAAGATCTTGTTTGTTTTTTGTTATGAGTTTGCAGTTTGTGTTTGAAAGATCTGATGTTTTTGTAAGATAAAGCAAGTTTGTATATTCATTCTCTATAGAATTGTTACAGGATTTATGTTTGTTCTTGAGAAGTCGAAACATTATATGATATGTCTGAATGATCCAAATTGTCAGATTTCTCAATCAAGTAACGGTTAAAACACTCGAGAAGCATTAACTTCACTGTCATTACAATAAAAAACTTGGATCTTACAATAACAAAAAAGATTCCTGCAACTTTTGTCTTCACCTTGTACAAAAGAATTCACATAAGACCAGAGTCTTAAGTCTGGTTTGTACATTACCTCCTAAAGCTTTTTCTTAAGTTTACACAAAAGATTCCAAAATGTAAAAAGAAAAGAAAAAGATTACCTTTTGAAACTGTAATATCAGAGGTTTTGTCCACGGATAGTCTGTGGCAATTAAGTATATGCAACACAACAGGTTCATAAACAAACAAAAGATTCATTTAACTCACAAAAGCTCAAGCGTGTTCTTCATCGTCTCTCTCAAGTGATTTGCTCTTCTTTAAGCCTTAAACGTGCAACAGGCTGTTGTTGATTAAAGTTGACCGTTGAGGTATTCTGTACATTATTTGGTCTTAACTGATGGCTGCTAGTTTTAGCAGCTGGAACATCGTGGTTATGTTTCCCTTCGTATGTCGTAACAACAGCTTTTGGGTCATTTGCTGCTCTCTCTACATGTTTCCTTACTCCACAAGTCGGTGTTGTGCACTTATAGTAGCTCCTGCGAATGAGATCAAAGAGCTTTAAGGAAATAAGAACAATAAGAACTCGATTACCAGTTTTCTTTTTGTTACTTACCTTGGATAAGGATTTCCTTTGACTACTTTCTGTCCATACTTGCGCCATCTATATCCATCATCCAAGAGATCAACTTCACTCATTGTTTGGACAATTATTCTAGGCTCTGTCACAGTTCTATTCGATGTAGTAACCGGTTCTGAAACCAGAACTTCTGTATTCCTGCAACATTTAAACATCATCTGTATCTCATCAGAAAAACCAAACCCCATAAAGTCTCTTATAACTATTGTGTTTACCTTCTCTTGGGATCAGGCTCATCCTCATGTTTTTCTCCCACACTAGTCTCTGCATTACCAACCTCCTCGCTATCACTAGCTTCAGACGTCTGTTCTGTGGTTGTAACTTGGCTTGTTTCCTGGTCCCTTCTAGTCTTATTGAGACTGTTTTGTAACTGAGTTGCAACATCAGAAGTTTTAGAATTCCCGTTATTGTTCCCTCGCTTTTGAGGAGGTTCATGATTATGCTGACCCTTGTAGATGATTTCCGTTACTTGTCCATCGAGAGACCTCTCAACCTTCTTCTTAACAGGACAAGCTACATGCGTACATTTGTAATAACTCCGAGGATAATCACTTCCTTTCACTTGCTTCTGCCCATATTTCCTCCAATTGTATCCATCATCAGCTGGTTTATCAGCATTTTGAGGCTGTGACCGATGCTCAAAAACAGATATTGTCTCTGTAGTTTCTCTTTGACCCTGCAATGAATCTTGAACCAAAGCTGCGATCTGAGACCGAGATCCAGAAGAAATCGATGGAACCTCAGTCAATAAAGCCTGTTGTTGCTCTGTAGAGGAAGGTTTTTCAGATTCTGATTGCATTTGGCCATTATTATTGCCTTGAACTGCTTGTGCAGTAACTTGTGCTAAAGCTTGTTGGTGTGTCATTCCAAATGCTCCCTACACATAGAAATTCACATCTTTATAAACTAATGATATCCAAAAAGAGAGAAACATAACAACAAATCCAAACAAATACATACAAAGGACACAAAACATAAAAAGGGATCTAAAAGTACATCTGTGGTTTTGTCTTTTGACATTGAAGATATTCTTTGTCTGAAAGAATCTTACTTTCTAAATACATGTTTATGTTCAAAGATTCAGACACATAAAAAAAAAGATTCCTAATTTATCAAAAGACAAATTTTCCCAATTTTGACCTAAAAAGAAGAACATTTAAAGGTTTTTTTTTCTCCTATTATCAAACAAAATGGTTAGGATTTTGCATCCATATACCTATAAAGTCCAAAAAAAATCCAAAAATCACATAAATTCCTCAACTTTCATTTACCAAAAACAGAAATTTCCAAATGAATTCAAGAAAGACAACACTTTGAGTTTTGGTGATGATGAATTCGCACACCTGAAGAGGTGAAAAAAGACCAAAAAAGCTCGGAGAATCCAAAAGAGTCGCCGGACTTAATCCCGGAGGAACAGTAAACATTCCCGGTGGTTGTGTAATCATCAAACCCGTTGGTCTATTTTGTTTAAACCTTGAGTCAACATCACCACCGCTTCCACCATCACCGACAGAACTCACAGCTGTTTGATGATGAGCAGTAGCAACAACAGCAACAGCAGCAGCTGCAGGAGAAGCCATAGCTCCAGCAAGAAGTTGAGAAAACGACTTGAATTCATCAGGATCAGAGAACAAATTTGAGACAAGAGTCATAGGACCAGGACTAAATCCAACACCACCACTAAAAAACATTTCACCAAAAGGTCGTGGTGGTAATGAAATCGTTGTTGGTCGTGAAGCTCCGGTGGATGATTTTTGTTCTTCTTTCTCCGCCATAGATTCCGATTTGAAGATAAAACTCTCAACAAACCCAACTCACAAAACACAAAAAAAGATCTTTTTTTGAGCTCTCTTTAAAACCCTTTTTGGTTTATAATAATCTAATGGAAAAATTCGTGTTGTGTAATTATTGCTTTTTTTCTGCAGTCTTTAAATGAGGAGAGATTTTTGTGATTTTGTTCTGTCTCCTCTTTAAGCAGATCTCGAAAAATATAATTAAAGTTTTGGTTTTTGCAGTATAAAGTCTGCGGTGCAGATATGACAGAGTAAAACTTTCTGTCTCTTTCATTTTATCCATCACTTGTTAGATTTTTTTTGTGTAAGCTCACTTATTAATTTTCATTATAATTTTTGTTTAATTATCTATTTTAGTAATTCAAGAAAACTTTCGTAAAAAATAACTCAAGAAAAATATATCTTACAATTGATTAAAAATAAGTGATTAAATATCAATTTTTACATGTTTTTCCAATTGTTTATGGTTTCAGAAAATTGTATAGTTTCGTATAATATTATTTTAGATATTAAAATTAAATTAAAATTAAATTTTATTGTTCTAATTGTTAAAATATATAGATTAATTAAAAAAATTTATTTGCTTGATAGATAAAAATAAAAATTTATTACATCTGAGAAAATAGTAAAAAAGAAATTGCGTTGACAAAGAAAAAAATAACAAATAATTTGATGACACACAAAAGTATAACTGTTTTATCATAAAACATTAGACTTCGATAGATAAACTCTCATTTCCACATATTTAAATTAGCCGAAAACATAGGTTAATATTCATATAAAAATGATTAAAAAATTATGACTTAGTTTTGTATAAAAAAAAATCGAAACTTTTTAAAATATCAAACCCACTACCACTTGACAATAAATTTATGTTCCAAATTCGTTTATTGAAGACAAGCATCTAAGATTTCATTTTTTATACACAAAAAAGCTTTTTTCTATTTTTTTAGAAAAAAAATTATTTTAGAATTCTTTTGTCTACTTTTGTTATAACGTTTAGTTATGATTGGCTAATAAAGGAAAGTAGTTTTATTAAACAAGCGTTGGTTTATGTTTAAAGTACAATTTTGTCCCTTAAGACAACGAGAGTTTATGTCTCACAAGTCAACTACCAGTTCTAAGCACGACTCACCGGTTTTTAACTAGTTTGTCCTAACCACGTTCTACAAATTAGATTTCGCCACGTGTACATGCATGAACCAAAATTATGAACCGTTAAGCCTAAATTATAATAAGAGCTGTTTTCAAGAGTACAATATAAGTACATATACACCAAAATCTTAATAGATTAATAATATTCGAACTTCGAAAAATTATTAATTTAAAAAATATAATAATTTATCTATGAATCAATATTATTAATTTATAGTATTTTTAATTTTTAAAATTAATTTAAAAGGAAAAATTAAAATCATTTTTAGACTAAATTTTAAAGTTATAAATTTTCTAATTCGACATAAACTAATATAATAAAAATGTTACATATTAAAATTTTGGAAACTTAAAAAGAGTTTGGTTATTATTTATAACATGTTATACTACAACATCATAGTTTAAAAATAGAACACAACAACTACTTTATAGAGTTGAGCTCTAAAAAAATTTTATTTTAATAAAATCATACTTTAATATACTAACTTATACATATATATGGATGATTATCAATTTATGATACTATTAAGACTATATTTTTATATAGAAGTTTCCAAATAATTATTATAATATTAATTTATTAAATTTGATCAAATTTTATACTAGCCTAACGTGAGAGTAGTGTATTTTATTATTTATAAAGTTTATTAGTTTATTAAATATTAATTTATAGAGGTTCTATTATATGTATTATATTCCTGTTAATAATTTGATTTTGGTTATAAACAAATTTAACTTTAGATTTTTTTGGGTAAAATGGTGAAAGAGGAAACGTAAGGGTTGGAGAGAACAACTTGACTTTAGGAGGGCCCAATGAGCTTTGAAAACGGGCCTAAGAGGCAATAAATATTTAATATCTGTAGGACCTTGTTGGGTCCCTTTTCATTTATTGCCACAACGAATCGCGTCTTCACTTATCACATCGAGAAACCAAGCAAACTACATGAAATGAACCAAATGGCATTAACTTGTGTATTAGCATATAATAATACAATTACCATTGTAGTTAAAAGTATTAGAGAATAATATCTTACATCGGAAGTTAGAAGGTATTCTCTCTAATATATAAGATATGGATTTTTTTTCTCATTGCCAAATGGTTTTGAGTTGGAAGTTCATATTCTAATATGGTATCAGAGCCCACGATCCACGCTATTGAACCCGATCTAATCCAAAGTTGGTCCAATTATCGATAAGTCAGGTCCAAAGTTGATGTCGTCGATATATCCCCGAACATACGAGAGTAATGGCAAAAGAGTCATCATCTCGAGGGGTCGTATTAGGAAATAATATCTCACATCGAAAATTGGAAGGAATTCTCTCTAATATATATAAGATATGAATCTCTTCATTGATTCATTGCTAATTGATTTTAAATTCGAATCTCATATTCTAATAAAAATTACATCAATCATTCATTCGGCTTACACTCCAAATGGACATGTCATTTTCTTAAGTTTTAAACTTTAGTCATTCGGAACAATTTGGGCCAGTAGATATTATATAAGACCAAGTGGAGTAAACTAGTTTCAATTTTGTGTGACTTGTCATATTTTGGGAGCCAAAAAGAACTTTAAAACGTTCATAAGGTATTGTTCAAGTTCTTTTCCGTCTAATGGTTAAATATCCTACGTAATGATTCAAACATCTTTTACTTCATCTCACCGTATGTGATAATTAATAGAGGTTTTAATTTTTTAGGATGAGTTTGGATCATAAATTAAATTTTGTCGATCTAATTAATGAAAAAGAAGTCTATAAAGTAGTTACATTTCTCTTTCTAACACAACATCATTAGACCACCCCCATTTAAGGTTCAATGGAGGTTTCATGCACAGATTCCAAAAAAATAAAAATAAAATATTAATATAAGTTATGAACTGCAGCTTGCAGTCTTTCTGCGAAGAACTCGGTTCTTCAACTGTGTCGTGGGCCCCATGACATGTGGCGGCCCACGATTAGTCTATTTTTTTAAAAAAAAATTAATGATTTTAAATTTTTGATTTTTGATTTATATTTTTTAGTGAACCCCCTAGTGGGGTTCACTAATGTACATGCTCTGACGCGTCAATGATGATATCTTGAGAGCCATTGTTGGTACAAGCAAAAGCTTTAATTGGTACTATGAACAAACACATACATATCCATCTTTAGAAATGTCAAATTAGCTGATCTTATTGAAGATACTAAAAACTTAAAGATGATTCTATAGAACATTTTGAGTAATATTGTTATCATGAAGGAATATAAGAGTTATATAAACACATTCCTTTAAAATATACCTCTTCCCAACCCAAATAACCAACCGAAATTCATGAATCAAATATGAAAACAATAACCATCTAAAGAAAAGAATGCAATCCTTAGAACTCTCCAATGACTTTAATAGCATCATGAGGCGTGTCATAAACGTTCTTGGATCGAGCTTTTTTGACACCAGCAGTGAACCATAGCTTGTCAGATTTCGAGCTTTCGACTGAGATTGTTGTGACTTTAACCCAAACCAATACTTTTGTCTTCATACCTTCAACACCCATCAGTTTACCTCGTAGCAAAATCCCTTTCACTCGTGTAGCATATCTTATTGCTGATCCATCTTGGAATGTGACTTCACATGGTGAAGAGAAGAAGACTGTAAGTTTGTTCTTTGTCTCGTCGAATTCATAGCAAACTATGTTTTCTGGGAAGATTCCTGTTGGTAAGTTGTATTCTTTGAGAAGATCTGGTAAGCTTTTGAGTGGTTTTCCTGTTTGGGATACAAATTTAAAGGTTATGAACTTTTGCATCTTCGAGAAGCTTAACAAGATGGCTTTGTATTACCTTTAAGCTTGTTGAAAACCCATTTTGCTTTGTCTTCAACAGTACTGGAGAAAGTCTGCAAAAGAAAAGAAACCATTACGTTTCCAATCTAAGGCAATGCATACAAACCAAATAACTAGCAAAGCCTGTGAACACAATGATACTTATGTGAGTATTCAATCAGTGAGATAAGTCGAAAGATAGAGTTAGAAGAATGGTTCTAAGAGTTGATTATCTTGGCACAACTATAGTTACTCAACAACACAAAATCCAGTAACACTGATTCAGTCATGTTCCAGTAAAGCTTGTTGCTTTAAAAGCAATCACATGAACATATTATATTATCAAAGATCATTCTTTTTTGGTAAACAATTGACTTAAATGGAAACTGTTAACTTCAGAACAATGCATAAACAAGGACTGAATCTAAAATCTGTGTTGTCTAACATCAGATTGCTGAAATTGGTCACTAAATAGAATCAATTTCACAGTTGATATTCAGTCTACAATTCAAAATTGAGCTGGAAAGTAAGACACTTTAATCAATCATTCTGGTAATCTGAACAAATATCCATCAAATCCATCTCAGATCTTCCTAGATCTATGTAAATTTCTTCTACAATTTCAAAACAATCCACTAGAACTACAGAATCAAACACATAACAAAACCACATTACATCATTTGTAACCAAATCTGAGAAATCTCTTCAAACAAAAAGCATTCAACCTCAGAAACAAAACATCAGATTTCAAGGAGCACTTACAGTGAGGTCATTAGTGATGTTTGAAAGCTCTTCCTTGGCTTTCTTCGTAATCCATGAACCTCCTAGACCCACTTTAAAGCTCGTCACTTTCGTCAATGCCTTCTCCATTTTCGTTCTTCTCTCTAGCTTTCACACTCTCTCTGTCTCTCAAACGATTCCCTTAAGTGTAAAGACAAAGTGACAGAGCAGAGTGATAACGGCGACTCTCAATTATTCTCCATTGGCTAAAAATAGTTTGAAAAAAAATACACTTTACGAGGGTACTCTCGTCATTTACTTCCACTGCTTTGGAAAAAAGATTTTTTTTATTATCAAAGTTCATCCTTAAATTATTTTTTTAAGCTATCATATTATAACGGATAAAAATCAAACTTTGCTATCAAGTCTAATATTTTCCCTAAATTTCAAATTATATTTTTAATTTTTTTTACAAAACTGTATAATCCTCTAATGAAATTGAAATACAAAAAAATACACTTAACCAGGGTTTTTCGTCATTTATTTCCACTGCTTTGGCAATTTTTCTTTTGTTAACTATTAGATCGATAAGGTCTGATCTATAACCTAAAATTCACCCCTAAAATCATTTTTTAAGTTATTATATTATAACGGATAAGAATCAAACTCAGGTGTCAAGTCATTAAATAGATCATCCAAACCAGAAGACTCAGAGCAACTCTAACACTTTCGCTAAATTTCAAATTACATTTTTAATTTTTTTTACAAAACTGTCTAATCCTCTAATGGAACTGAAATTACAAAAAAAAAAAAAATTTGACTTGGAAAATTTTGATTTACAAAAATTAGGGTATTTATTAAATGTAAATCTTTAGTTTAGTTTATGTGAAAGTGAAACTCTTATAATTCATTATTGAGTTATTATTTCACAGAAGACTAAAATTGTATGAGCCAAATTAAAAGATCAAAGATCAAAAAATACACAAAATACAATAAAAAGTTACAAAAGATCAATTATTCCAAAATAATTGAAACCATCTATCTAGCTGAGAGAGATTTAGGACTACAAATGATGTTAAAAATCAAGAAATGTCTCGTTTCACTTTAGCTTGAGCAGGTTTTTTCGTTTGGTTCAAGTAAAATTTTTGGTTTTGTTGGTTCAAATCGAATCAAATACTAGTATTGAGTAGGTTCTTTGGTTCGGTTCAAGTTGAATTTTTGGTTTTAAAAATGTAGTAACTATATATACTAAATAAAATTCGGTTGAGTTTAGTTTTTTTTTTGTTTTGGTTACGAATAAATATTTACCCTAGAAGTAATTTTGGTTGTCGATTAGTTTCATCCAAATGATTATTTGTAAATAAAAGTAACCGAAAATCTAAAAAATATAATCAAAAGTATTGATTAGTTGGTTATTTGGAACCAAAAGTACAATATAAGAATTATATAAAAACTATTAGGTATTGTTATTAATTACTATATGTTTGATTTGGTTTTTATATAGTTATTTTTGGTTCTCGGTATTTAACCGAACCAAAAACCAAAGCTAATAAAATTCTAAAACCATTTGATTATTTGAAAGAACCGAAACCAAGCTGAATACCTAATTTCGATTCAGTTTGGTAAGATTTTTTATATTGTGGTTTTTATTCTCATACTATCAAATACACTCATAAAAAGATAGTAAATTAATTTAAAATGTATCAAAAAATAAATTAACAATATAGAATGAAAGAAAAAAATCTTATTTTGCAGCTCACAAATCATTAGGACAAAACATATACATCAATCAACCATTTATCTCCATAAAAGATTTAGCTTTCACATAATCTTCATTCATATGTTTCCTAAACCGATTCACATCTAATCTAACATTTTGTTCTTTCAAATAAACATTCATTTTAGTTACGTTCCAATCACTTCCTCTAAACGCAATAGGATCTTTCAAAACCAAATCATCTCTATTATACTTCTCTATCAAACCACTCTCTTCAACATTTATTGAATACTCCATATACTCCAACTTCATTGCTTTAGCTGGTGATTCAAAACACATTTTAGATACCCAACGTAACCCAACCGGAACAATCTGAACCAAAACCGAACCGGGTCGAAGATACAACAATTGGGTTAATGCTGCACCATGAACTCCAACTAATCCGTGACTAGACTTTATAAGTTTATATGCTTCTTTCAAACTCGTTGTTTTGGTTGGTCTAAATGTAATGACCTCGAATCCAACTTCTTCAAGCATCTCTTTGACTTCTTTCTCGTTTAATATCACACGACCAATGTTGCCATATCGACTGACCAATATTAGACGAGGCTTGTTTGGTTTGGGAATCAAAGTCTTTGTGCTTAAGGCTTTGTCCAAAAAGTTGTGGAAGTCCACGAATGTTTTGGAGTTGGGTATTTGGACCGGATCAATTGTCATGGGCCCATGTGAAATAAGGCCCATACTGGCTGAAGTGAAGCAATATCTTGTAGCAACATTTTCCTTGTCTAATAATATGGTTTTGTGTTTGCTGAACTCACCTAGAATGTTCATGTATTTAGGCAACCACCACTCCTTAGAATTCACGACAACGAGGATGAAATCGCGGTCGGGGTATATAGTGTTCACCGTGATAAAAAGCGGAATGAAACCATCGGCAAAATCATGATAGAAGTTCCCGGTGTAACCTCCAGCGCTGAAGACCAGCGCCGGCGAGTCATGTCTTACATCACATGATTGGGCCAAGCCCAATGGGCCTTCTAATGGGCTTGAGATTAGTGTTAACTCTCTAATCCTTGACATAACCCACTTTTCTGGTTTTCTTGGGTATGGTCTGATCTTTTCTATAACTGATGTAGCCAATGAAGAGTCCAAGAGAGTAAGAGTTCCTGTTTTGGGATTAAGACTACATGAGCCATTGATAGAGCAGAGATCGTAGATAGTGTTGGACCGGTCACATGTGATTACTGATGAAGTAGTCTCTTGTGGGCTCTGTTTGAATATTTTGGATTCCAATTTTGGTTGTAACGTACCTACAGAGGAAACTTCTATTAATTGGTAACATTAAATTATTTTTTTCTTTTTTTTTTTTCGTCAAACGTATCAATTGAGAACACTTCTTTTAAATAGTATAAAAAAATTAAGTTAAATTGATTTTTTTTGTTTTATTTTTAAGACGTGGACGAAAATGGGTGCATGTGTCCCCATAAAATAGTATCAGTTACATTAGACCAAATTAATTTATCAAATATTATCATTATTAAAACTTCTTAATAATAATCAGATGATTAAAAAATCATTATTTCCATAATGTTGGTGTCATTTGAACCTATATGATGCTTATAGCTAAAGTTATATAAAAAACAAATTTCTGTTGTTGTCGCAGGTTTTTTTAGAATTTATAAATAACAGATTAAGAATATTTAAAGTAGATAAAGGTTTTAAAAACATTCGTTTTCTTTTCATTTTGTAAAACATTTTTTTTGATGAAAAAAAGGTAAAACAATTTATTAATCTCGAATTTATATCTGTTACATATACATTTTAAGAAATTGGAATTAGGTTAATTAGTCGAAAAACGCAACCTAAACATTACTAAGTACTTCCTCTATTTCATTTTATAAGGGTTTTAAGGTTTCTTCACAAAGATTAAGAAACATATTAATTGTCTTTTAAAAACTATTTGAATATTTAATTTAAATTCAATCTAGTCAATCATAAATAATTCTGCAGAATATTAAAGGTCAAATAATATTAATTTCACTAAATTTTGCCTAGAATTATGCAAAACACCTTATAAATTGAAACAAAATAAAAATCTTAAAACCTACCTCTTATATATTGAAACGGAGGAATAACAAACAAAAACTAAGTTAATAAAATTCAACACACACAAAAAGCTATAAAATGAATAACACTTACAAATTTAAGTAAATTATTTTTTTTCCGAGACTGACAGGAATTTAATTCTCAATATTTTTACTCATATCTTTGCTAATACAAATTTGTAGATATCTCTATGTGATTTTTGATTCCTTAAATCAAAATCTCATAGAAAGAAAAAAAAAACAATTATTTTATGTGATTAAGACAAATACCACCCTTTAGTTGTTTCTTTTGACCAAAACTACTAATCCTAGTTAAAACCCATTGAATTATCTAAGCATTATAAAAAAAGTAAAACCAGTAGAGTATGTGTTAAGTTATGGAAAATTTAAAAAGAAAAAAAAATGTTCATACACAACTTATAGATCTAATCACAACTTCCAAAGAATAAGAAGGAAAAAAAAATTGTTTAGTCAAGTGGTTAAATACCAATTTCTGTTAAACTACATGATAAAATTTAGAATCGGAGAGTTAAGTTATGAATCGTATTTTGTGAATTGTCGACAGAAAAAGAAAAGAAGAGATAGTTTGATAGACACATACCTTCAGAGAAACTTAACGACGATTGATATAATTGACGATCGAAGAATGAAGAGAAGGCAATATACATAACCACAACAGTCACCATAGCAATTGCAGTCACCGAGCAATTATGCGACGTCGTTTTTCTAACCATGGTAATGGTTTTTTGCTGCTAATTATAGCAAAAATAGATATTTGATTATATGTTTTATATAGAAGTCAAAATTTGATAAAATATCGTTTTGGGAGCTTTAAGAATCCTTCAATGGAAGAAATAAGAACACAAGAGAAGAAGATACAATGCAAAAGAAACCAGTGTCTAAATTTATAATGAAGACTTTCTATTACCAAAATACTATTTTAATAATTACACTAATAATTTAATCATAGTAGACGTTAATAGAATAAACAAACAAAGTTCATAAATGTAAAGAAGGAGAAAAATGCTTATGCATGAGATATTATAGTAAATTAATAATGCTCCGTAACGTATAATTAATCATATATCAACAAATAAAGTGTATTATTACTATCCAACTTAGCTCTGGACATAAACTCGGATACCTGAAACCTAAATCGAAACCAATTTGAAATAGAGGAATCAAACCCGACGAATATAAATTTATGTATCAAAAAATTGAATCCCAACCAGAACCGGAACCGAATTAAATAACCAAATAGGTATCTGATATATTTTGATTAAATTTAGATTTTTAAGACTTATTTCTGTTAATACTTTACTATTTTTGAATTTCTATATAAATTTATATATATATATATCCGAACCCGAAACAACCCAAATCCAAAAAGTAGAAATATATGAATGAGTTATAAGTTACTAGACCCAAAAATCCAAAACTAACAAAAACCCAAATCGAACTCGAACCAAACCGAAATGTATATTGCAGCTTTTTACTCTCTTTTTGTTTTGTTTCATTTTCAATGATGCTTAAAGTTCTCAGAATTCCTTTTGTTTTTTGTTTTGTTGTAATTTAAAACATCATTTCTCATCTTTTTAAAAATACTCAACCTATAAGAAAACTGCAGAATGCAGATAGTCAAACAAAAATACAAAATAATTTAATTTCGTTGAAAATATTAATTTACATCGAAACAAAATAAAACAAAACAATTTGTAATTTTCTGTTTTTGTCCTCGTAGTCGTCGTTAATCACGTTTCTCCTCCAAATGTCAATAACCAGTATATACACAAGGCCCATTTTATAACATTGGCCCATTAAAGGCCCATCTCACTAAAGGCCCATGTCTTTTTAAGTTTTCCGTTGAGCTAAACCATTTGGCGGGAAAATTAACGCCGCCGGTAAGTTGTGAACGGCGAAGACCGATGAGACGCTCTATCTCTCTCTTACCGCAAAAGGTGTCTTCGATTAAAAGATTTGCACTTCTACAGAGATGTGTCAAATTTTCGACAATTCAGGAATTGATTTTGCCCGAATACAATGATGAATCTTCTTTGTATAAAGCCGATTCAAGCCAATGCTTTCTTATTTTAAGTAAGTGCACGAACATTGATGATCTGAGGAAAGCTCATGGTGTTTTAACAGGAAACGGGCTTATGGGTGATATTTTGTGTGCCACTAAGCTCGTTAGTATGTATGGTTCATTTGGATATACTAAAGATGCACGCTTGGTGTTCGAGCAAATTCCGGAACCAGATTTTTATTTATGGAAAGTCATGCTCAGATGTTATCACTTGAACAAGGAAAGTGTGGAGGTTATAAAATTATATGATTTTATGGTGAAAAGTGGATTTATCTATGATAATATTGTTTTCTCGGTAGCTTTGAAAGCGTGTACGGAGCTGCAGGATTTAGATAATGGAAAGAAGGTACATTGTCAGATCGTTAAGGTGCAAAGTTATGATGATATTGTGTTGACAGGTCTTCTAGATATGTATGCGAAGTGCGGAGAAATCAAGACCGCATATAAAGTGTTTAACGGTATTACAGTGAGAAATGTGGTTTGTTGGACTTCGATGATAGCTGGGTATGTAAAAAATGACTTGCACCAAGAAGCTTTGGTTCTGTTTAATCGAATGAGGGAAAAATCCGTTTTGGGTAATGAATATACTTACAGTACTCTAGTGATGGCTTGCACAAAGCTTAGTGCTTTACATCAAGGAAAGTGGTTACATGGTTGTTTGATTAAGAGTGGTATAGAGCTTAGCTCATGCTTGGTGACATCTCTTCTCGATATGTATGTAAAGTGTGGTGACATAAGGAATGCTCGTCGAGTGTTTAATGAATATTCTCATGTGGATCTCGTCATGTGGACTGCTATGATTGTGGGATACACCCATAACGGAGGTGCCAACGAGGCTTTGAGCTTGTTTCAGAGAATGAAGAGGGTTGGAATGAAGCCTAATTATGTTACCATTGCAAGTGTCTTATCTGGTTGCGGTATGATTGGGAATCTCGAATTGGGAAGATCAGTTCATGGTCTATCTCTCAAAGTTGGTCTTTGGGATACAAATGTTGCAAATGCTCTGGTCAACATGTATGCTAAGTGTTACCAGAATAGAGATGCTAAGTATTTGTTTGAAATGGAGCCTGAGAAAGATATAGTTGCTTGGAATTCTATAATTTCTGGGTTTTCACAAAATGGCTCTATCCATGAAGCTTTGCTTCTGTTCCATCGCATGAATTCAGAATCTGTGACGCCTAATGGCGTAACAGTTGCTAGTCTCTTCTCAGCCTGTGCTTCCCTCGGGTCTCTAGCCGCAGGCTCTTCGCTTCATGCTTATTCCATTAAATTGGGTTTCTTGGCATCATCTAGTGTTCATGTTGGTACTGCACTCCTGGACTTCTATGCCAAATGTGGGGATGCTGAATCTGCCCGTCTTGTTTTCGATTCTATTGAGGAGAAAAATACAATCACATGGAGTGCTATGATCGGAGGCTATGGAAAGCAAGGAGACACAAAAGGGTCCCTTGAGCTATTTGAAGAGATGCTCAAAAAGCAAGAAAAGCCAAATGAATCAACCTTCACATCTATATTATCAGCTTGTAGTCATACAGGGATGGTCAATGAAGGGAAGAAGTATTTCAGCTCAATGTACAAAGATTACAACTACACGCCTTCCACAAAACATTACACATGTATGGTTGATATGCTATCTCGAGCAGGTGAGCTTGAGCAAGCCTTAAACATCATCGAGAAGATGCCAATTCAACCAGATGTGAGATGCTTCGGAGCATTTCTCCACGGATGTGGAATGCATTCAAGATTTGATCTTGGGGAGATTGTGATTAAGAAGATGCTCGACTTACATCCTGATGATGCCTCTTACTATGTTCTCGTGTCTAATTTGTATGCATCAGATGGTAGATGGAGTCAGGCTAAAGAAGTAAGAAATCTGATGAAGCAAAGAGGTCTGAATAAGATCACTGGCCATAGCACGATGGAATCAGAGTTCTTAGCAGTTAGGTAGTTGTTCTAGCTTTTTGGGATAAATCAGTTAAGATGTAAAAAAAAAGCATTTTATACACAAAGCATTCATGGATAAAGTTGATTTGTTTGAAGTGTACAGAGCAAGAACAGCCGTGTAAGTTAACTATATTTGCAAGGATATATAACCAATAAAACATCTCTGACTTGGTAACCAGATGCTTTGAGCTATGCTTAAGTTTTTGCTTTGTTATGTGGTCTGAGCTTGAGTCTGCGGTTGAAGAACTTTTAGAATATGCCATTTTCATCTTAATCTTCATCTTTTGAATCAAAAGGAACTTCATGCCGGGGTCTGTTGTACTTCTCACGCAATTGTTTAATAGGGATGAAATCTCCAGCTGTGTCAGCTCCATAGTAGAGAAAAGAAATGTAAGGATGATCAAACCTTTCCTGCAGAAATCACACTCAAACATAAGCCAATAAAATATTACAATGCAGATTCTATTGTTCTAATTGAGTCCACTAACCTTATCTGGCTTTTCAGGAGCGAATAGATTGTCTTCAGCAACTGCAATATCAAACATTTGTTAAGTAAAAGCAGTAAAATGAGATCCAAGAGGTACATATAAAGTTGAAGATATGGATTTGAAGGCTTACCATATGCCACAAGTAGATCTGGGTGCGTGCGAACATCGACTAGAACCTGCTATATACACAAGCAAGAGCTTTAGATATCCATGTTTTCGTTTGTATATAGAAACTAAACAGTCTTAGATCGTTCATATGTATGTATATACACTCCAAATATTAGTTTCAGCTTCTTTTTCTTTCAATCTCTTTGAAACAAGAACCTGATAAAATGGCTGACTGGACCCGCGAGGCAACTTTCCAACCTCTGCAGCTTCCATCCAGGAGCTTGATTCACAGCAAATTGGATCCATTCCGCAAACTACTGCTCGGTAACCTACAGCATAGGAATATATATCAATGAAATTTCGAACATGAAAGTAAACTAAACTGAAGTAAGCATTTAAATACATGACATTGTACCAAAAGTCTTGTGTCTAAGTTTCTGTCCTAAACGAAATGCGTACACTGCATTCTCAAAAGCCAAGGCTTTTGCAGATACAGCTAATGATTCTGCCTCAAGCTTTGAAATTTCATCTCCTAACTTAGCTGCCAAACCATAATCCTCACTGTCAATGGCTCTCTGGAGATCTGCACTGCAATTATATCAAGTAAAGAATGAAGATGATATACTCCAATAGTTCAATATTTACACAAACACAAATAGATAAAAATTGTCTTAAACCTTAATAACTGAATGAAGAAACTGCTCACCGTAGCCTAAGAATGCTAATGCCCTTGTCTTGAGCTTCACTTTTCGATGATGACCCTCTTTTCCCATCTTGCAGCCTTATCGCTTCCTCTTCCACCTACCAGCCATATACCATTAATTCACTCTTTTGTTGCGTTTTCAATGTACAAGAATACAGAAAAGTTCAACCACAAGGTAACAACTTTACATGATCAAAAAGTACAAAACTTGTCTCACTTAAAGATCATAACCTATTATCACTTTCATATACCTCAGTTAGCTTTTCTCTTAATTGTTGCGCAATGTCGTACTGCTCCAAATTCAACGCATACTGCCATTTCAACATACACCAACACTCATGTTATTCAGCCTCACAACACCTCAAAATTGTTCAGAAAGGTTCTTGAAACCGCATTTAGATTTACCTGTACACGAGTAGCCAAGTCAAGCTGAAAGAAAAAGATCAAAATATCTTCATTTGCACTCTCACTTCTCTCAGAATTCGGGTCTTGACCTTGTTCACCTCCTTGAAATGGCCATCTAGCTTCAACCCTCAACAGATTTCTCTGCTTTAGAGATTTCCAATGGCTTCTTAAGGATGATGTACGCAAAATTTGACAAGAAACACATCGATCACCAAAAAAGCTAGAACCTTTCCCTGAATTTAAACGATTCCTCCACGAACTATAAACTTCTACACTTCCACAGATTGTTAATGTGCTTAATGACTGACTTTGCACCATTATCAAACCCAATCCACACTTTCCAATCCAATAATCTTCCTACAAAACCCACCAAGAATCAGATATGAAAGGTGTGAAATAAGTGTATAAATTGAAAATACGAGAAAATTACAAATACTATAGTGAGATAATATAGGTACTGTAAACAGACTTTGCCGATCACTTCGCCGGAACGAAGAAGATTTTTCGTCCTCACAATTTTTTTCTTTCTGTTTTTGGTTGAACGAAACTCGAAACCAATGAATAAATTATCTATATATTATTGAACTCTTTTTGAGCTTTAAAGCCCAATAAATCGCTTTTGTTCTCACGGCCCAGAAAAATTAAAAAACGTCTATTTTTGGGGTCTAAGGCCCAATAAGTTGTTTTCATATTTTATATTTTGAGATTTATTTTTGAGTGGTATAAAATATTCAGATATAGAGATAATTTTGGATGATTTATTATTTATTTTGACGTTAATTTTGACTTGTATGTGATTTTTTTTTATATAAAATTTCTGTAAAATATTTGGTGTAGATATTACATTGTCAAATATCTTGTTTTTTTCCCTTTAGTTATACATGTTTTCTGTACAGAATAACTATTAATAAATAACTATAACTATTAATAAATAACAAAAACTCAAAAAAATTATCGAGTTCTTTTTAGCGTAGTGGTTAGAATGATCTAATTAAAGATTCATGCATTTTTTTCTATAGATCGGATCTTATAATAAAAAGATAAAGACTAAAATTTCAAACATATTAATCTAATTTCTTTATATTTTTAATATGTTTTTCATATTTCATATTTTCTCCATTTCTTTTTGAGTGGATAAATAATCAGATATCTAGATATAATTTTGAAATTATTTTTTTATATTTTATCATTGATTTTTGACTTGTATGTGATTTCATTTAGTTTTACATTTCTTGTAAAATATTTCCTGTAAATATTACCTGGTCAAATCTGTTGCAAATATTCTCTATTCAAAATAACAGTTAATAAATAACAAAAGTAGAAAATAAAACTTTCAAATATACATATTAATCTAATTATGTTTTAAAAATCAAAGATTCTTCAAACAAACAGTTCCGATATTTTAGCGCGGCAAAATTAGCCAGTCAAGACCTCTAATTTTAGGTTTCTTCTCTCTCTCTCTTCTTAGTTTCTTCAATGAGATTTTCAAAGACACAACATTCAATTTAATAACGAAACCCTTCAAAAAAAATGCTTTGAAGAAAACCCTAAAGAGACAAAACAGAGACAAAGACAAAAGATTTGTCTTTTTAGTTTTTTGGGTTTGCTTTTGATTTTTGTTTTGAGGTCAAAAAAAAGAAGAAAATAGGTGCGTGTGTCTCCATAACCGGTGGTGCTAAACGACAGGGAGGCTCTGATTTACCTCCGTCGTCAAAGCACCACCGTAATCGGAGCCATTTACGCGTCGGATCCACCGATGAAGAATCCATCAATATCAAATTTAGCGGCAAATTAAGTACCTTAAGCGGGAACCTTGGAAGCCAAGGAAGCTCGAGAATGAAAGGTATCTTCAAGCAAAAGCCTCGTCTTCCTGTTGAAATCGTTCGTCAGACTCGAGATCTTATTGTTTTAGTCGAATCCGGAGAAGAAATCGATACGAAAAACTCGAAAAGGTTAGGGATTGGTGCGGAATTGTGTCGAAATATTAGGGATTTGAAATCGATTCTTTATGGAGATAGTGAAGCTCAACCTGTTCCTGAAGCTTGTCTTATGTTAACTCAAGAGTTTTTCAGAGAAGATACTCTTCGTCCATTGATCAAAATTCTTCCAAAACTTGATCTTGAAGCTAGAAAAGACGCTACTCAGATCGTTGCCAATTTGCAGAAACAACAAGTTGAATCTCGTTTAGTTGCTTCTGAATATCTCGAATCGAATTTAGATGTTATCGATTCGTTAGTCGAAGGAATCGATCAGGATCCTGAATTGGCATTGCATTATACAGGAATGCTTAAAGAATGTGTTCGTCATCAAGTCGTTGCTAAATACATACTTGAATCGAAGAACTTGGCCAAGTTTTTCGATTATGTTCAGCTTCCTTATTTCGATGTAGCTACAGATGCTAGCAAAATCTTCAGGGAGCTTTTGACCAGACATAAATCAACTGTAGCTGAATATCTTTCTAAGAACTATGATTGGTTTTTCACAGAGTATAACATTAAGTTGTTGGAGAATGGAAGCTACATTACAAAGAGACAAGCTTCGAAACTGTTGGGAGATGTGTTGATGGATCGTTCGAATTCAGGTGTGATGGTTAAGTATGTGAGCAGTTTGGATAATTTGAGAATCATGATGAATCTTTTAAGAGAAGCAACTAAGAACATTAGGCTTGAAGCTTTTCATATCTTTAAGCTGTTTGTGGCAAATGAGAATAAACCAGAGAGCATTGTGGCGATTCTTATGGCGAATCGAACCAAGATTCTTCGATTGTTTGAAGATTTGAAGCCAGAGAAAGAAGATGAAGGATTTGAAGCTGATAAAACAGTGGTTGTGAATAAGATTGCAACACTTTCTTTTCTGGATGTTAAAGTTGCAGATCGTCATAAAACTGTTTGATGATTGATGGTTTGTTGTTTCTTCTGTTTTTTTTGCTATTGGACCTTTTTGGATTCAGATTGATAACTTATAACAATTAGCATAGCCATTCTTTTCACAATACAATATATGATTCAGAACTCTTTATTCAATACCATTCTTCTTTTTCAACATCGTGATGAACTTCTCTTTCTCTTCATCTGTCATTCCTGTTGTTGCACAATCTCCTACTCCCCATTCTGCTCCTCTTAGACAATATTTGTCTTGAATCTGTTGTTCATTCCTATAACCAAACAGTAACATGAACAGAGTTTCAGAATGTGTTAAGCTTTCACACAAGTTTTGGCTCTGTTACATCTTAAGATACCAAATGGGTGGTGTCTGAAGTAACTTACTTTGCTTTGTTTAGTTTGGAATTCTCAAGTAGTTTCTTAAGAAGTGGAGATTCTTTGAATCTAGCATCATTCTCAGCATAGAACTTCTGGTTTTTAGCTGCAATTATGGAACTTTTTTCCTTAAAGCAAAGCAAAAACACTTTTTGTTTGAGGAATTAAGGAATTTGAGTGACTGGTACCATTGAATTTGTCAAGGAATTCGATTTTTGGTAATTCAGGACCTGGGACTGATTCTATACCAGGAGATCCTGACATTAAGCCTGCTTCAGCTGAGAAAGATCCATACATATGAACACAACTATGATGATGATGATTATACGCAGATATATTGAATAATATGAAAACTGAGTACCTGTACAAGAAGAGAGGAGAAGGGTGAGCGAAGCAGCGAGAGGTAAGGTTGATTTGCAGAGAAGATGTTGAAATGGTGATGGTGATGAAGAAGATGATGATGAGCATAGAGCCATGGAGATTTGAGGATGATGAAGTACTTTTGGTTCATGGAGACTTACGATTGGTCGAGAGAAAGTAGAGATTTTGATTTGCATCATTTTTGCTCTTTAGATTTTTTTGTGAGGATGGTAAGTTCTTAAGAGATAAGAAAAGCTTAAAGCTATGCATACATATATATATATATATCATATATATTAAAGTGTTCATTTTGACTGTGTTATAAACTTTAGGATAAAATTAACATATGATTTGTAACAAGCTTAAAAATAGGCCTAACATACTTTGTTACAGATTTATATATAAAATTTAAAACTAATAATTATTTTTTAAAAAACAAAAAAAAATAATATAAATATATCGGTTAGAAATTCGGCTCTTGATTTGGTTAGGTTTGGACTCGGTTTTTCGGGTATGTAGATTTAAGGCCCATTTAGGGCATTTTTTTTGTTCGGTTCCGTTAATTAGATATTTTAGTTTATTTGATTTAAGACCTACTCAGATATTTTTATTTTTTGGATATGTTTCGGTTTGATATAGCTCAAATTCGGGTTTAGAAGTATTTTTATATAAAATTTTAAAACTAAAAACAATAATTATATATATAAAAGGAGACTATGTCTCTCCAGAGCTCGACACATCAGCATTTCGAAGTTTTCTGGAGATGACACGTGGACTATATTTTTTACCTAAGAAACCAATGAAGTTAATTTATTAATACAAGTCATCAAATATTAGGCTAAGGAAGGATACGATGACGCCTAAAATAATTATCTCCTCGACTTCTCTTTGACAGGTCTCTTCGTTACATGTTTTGTCTCTCACATAAGCACTAATGTATTTAAACCCTTCCAATCAAATTACTGGATTAATACATCTCATTCATGAATTAGGTTGAAGTAATAAGATATCAAAGAGTCACCGTTGCTTTGTTTTTTCTTTTTTAGGTTTCTTTGATCTCTCGTCATGGGCAATACATAAACCAGAGATGATATGAAACTGAAGAAGGAACGCGGTTCAAATCGCTTCACCTCGATGACGATTTATAGAAACTGCTCACGTTACCTCTAATGATTTCCGTCAACATCGACGAGCTTCTACTTGAGTAAGGAAAAAGAAGATTATTAACACTAATGATTTCAAGAAGATGGATCATATTCTTACTTGAAGTCAAGAGGTTTCTTTTTATATTTCTATCATCCAAATAACATTTGATCCATCTCTGTTCATGAAAGTTCTCTAATCAAACTCAATATTGATTAATATGTGGTTGAGTTTTATAGGAAGATGATGTACTAAGAAAGCCAATCCGTTTATATGGAACTGAAAGTGAGTATTTTCCTTTTTAATTTCAACTTTAATTTCTTGGAAAAGTTTTCTTTTTCATTTGATCGACTATTCTGATGGAAAGTTTTGTTGTATTGGATACTTGGATTGGTTTAGTTGGGTGATCATCATATCCAATTCACTGATAAGAGAATATCACTGTGTAGAAGAAGGTTTGGTTACATCTGTTGGAAATCAAATGATTGTTCTTTAATTTTTACTCCTCAATTTCTTCCATCTTTCATAAACGATTCATTGTTTTCTCAAGCAGCCATCTCACTGGAATCATGGGAATATCATCTCTTTGCTTCACTCTTTCCAAAGATTGGCTTCTCTTTCTCGCTTAGTACTCCTTTTCCTCGAGCCTTTACTTATGGCTTCAACATGAGAGGTACCTGCAATTCCCTCGCCGTTTGCAATGATGCCAAGGTAAATAATTCAGTTCACTTACTAATCGTATTTTCAATTTTTGTTACTAAAGTTCAATGCTTAGGATTGGGTTTGCTTTTAAGTCTCCTTTGCGATTTTTGACTTCACTATTTTCTTAGGTAGCTTACAAAGGAGTTTTCCAGATTTGAATGACCAATCAAATAACGGTTTTAAAGTACGTTAAATTTGCTTAGTATGTTGCTTATGGAGCAAGAATCAGGTCGTGGAGATTCGGTTACTAAGCTCAAACACAGCTGATGCGGTAAGTGCATGTACGCTTTGTCTTTTCTCATGCTTGCTTTCAGTACAATGCTTACTATTTTTTAAAAAAATGGATGCTTACTATTTTGATCTTCTTTTGTTGATGTAGTTAAGCAAAAGAAGCAGTGATGGTTCTCAAGAATCAGTTAGGAAGTAATAATTATAAAGTGCAGATTCTTGCCCTTTATGTGATTCTTCTCCATAATTCTTTGTTCTATACAGTTTGGATCTGGTTGTTGTACTG